>CANUEP010086294.1:0-26030 GCA_947857235.1 Jatropha podagrica
CATTCAAACGGAAGTACGTAGGCACGTTTGGGATCTAACCCCGAGCGGCAAGTCAAAATCAATCATTCACCCTGCAAAGCATCCACTCATAGGTTAGTTTCATCAGCATGACATAGTCTCGGGATCCATCTCGGGTTTGCATACCATGTCTTAACTATTGGGTAATTAATCTGGAAATTAGGTTAATTAAAATTGGAGTCATTTAGGGTTTTCCTAGTTTATCCTTAAATAATTAAACAAGGTGGCGACTCTCTTACATCACGTGCATTTCTATCCATTTGTCATATGCATTTCCACATTGCGAGTACGTATGGGGGGTAGGGGTTCACAGAAATGCGAATTTATTTTTAAGATGACAGAATTGGTGAATTAAGTGACCCGATATAGAAACGTATTTTGTGATTATAAGACATTAATTAAAGTAAATAAATTAAATGATTATCAGATATTTGGAGACTGTGGTTAAACTGAGTATGAAAAAGTCTATCAATGAAAGGATTATATTTACACAAAATGAGAATATTACTGATTATAATATATTGGTTTGGTAATGAATCTAGATTATTTTAAAAGTAGAGACAAGAAACCGGATTAATTGATGTTTGACAGCTGAGTAGTGCTGAAGTTAGATTAAACTTAATAGAGAGGGTAAAATATAGTCTATTAGATTAATTCTCTATTTAATATTCCAAGTTGAATAGTTATGTGACGAATTCTTTTATATTTTTGAATTCCTAGATTGTCTGAGCTCATTCAATGCCTCTTTAGGCCAAAATCGAAATTAGGATTTGAATATCCTATAATTACTGTGAGTAATAATAAATGGTGTATGACATGCATTCTCATGCCATCATAATTTAATTGGTATATCATTACGAACATATATATATATATATATATATATATACACACACACACACACACATATATCATTAATTGATTATATAATATCCTTTGAATTATCATATAATCATAGCTGCATCATAATAATTGATCTGATGAATTTTGATTGTATAGATTATTGATGAAATGAGATGTGTTGTGAATTGATTTGATTGAGTAGAGTTAGAATGAAGTGGGTCACCATGTGTTATGAAAGCGGTTTGGGACCGTTGGCAATATATATTGAAAGTGGTCTGGGACCGTCGGCCATATATTGTGAAAGTTATGAATGCGATCTAGAACCGTTGGCCATGAATTTGTGAAAGAAGTTTGGGACCATCGGCCATATATGAGAAAATAATTTGAGCCCTGTGTGCAACCGATGATGTTTATGATGTGATATGAACCACAAGTTGATATCCTGATGGTATGAAAAGAAAAGTGAAAAAGAAAAAAAAAAGAGAGAGGACTGGTGAAGCGAGAATTGGATCAGTCGGCCAAGTATGGGGGACCAGCTCCCTGGTGCACACATGTGAGAAGATGAGTTATGTGAAAAGATAACTCATTAGGGGGCTATGGTGATGCCACAGACTAATTTCCACATGATTGATTATTTGGAGATGAAATAATTGTGGATGCTGATGTTGTGACATGTGCATGACTGACAGCGTGATTAATTCTATGATTAGAGATGCATTTTGCATGATTGTTTGGTCATGCATTATTTATTATTATTCACTGAGTTTGGTGGAACTCCTCCCCTCCTTCCATAAATTTTTCCAAGAAGTAGAAGTATTGCTGGTTCATAAAGGCTCTGTTTCCTTCTCTACAGAGATATAGTATTCAATACTAGCTTTGAAAATATTTGTGTATGAATTGTCTGAAATGTTGAAATATCCTGAATATTTTAGTTTAGTTCCGTAGTTAGGATGATAAATCAAAATTTGGGATACGTAAAAAAAAATTATTGTATACTGATAAATAACTTGTAGAGTATTTTTTGAAATTTAGAGAAATTATGACAGGAAATGTTTGACTATATTATGACCGATGAATTTGTTTGATTTGTATTTCAATTTAATGGGTTTAATCCTAAGCTAGAATCAAATAAGATATTGAAGCTGGGTTAAGTATGTTACTGACTAGTTGTTGGACTGTGTCATAATATAGGTTTATTGTTTCCAAAGTCAAACATTAAGGAAGATAGATTTTGAAGCGATTCATGCTTACTATGGGCCTCGGGGGCCTTAAGCTTACCTAGGTCCTAGTGCCGGTCCAGCCCATGGTTTGGGTCGTGAGAACTATGATCATATGCTAGGCATGGGATGCCATTCTAAGTAAGCGGACACGCTTACATTCTGTTAGGCGAACACACTTACATTCTGGTGGTGCTTTCACAGACCATATTCTGGTGGTGCTTCCACAAACCACATTTTGGTGGTGCTTTCACAGACCACATTCTAGTGGTGCTTCCACAGACCACATTTTGTTCAGTTATTTATGTAACTGAATATGATTATATTTCTTCCAGAATACGTATGAGCCTTAACTAAAAATATGTTCTATTCTGTTATGAAAGAAAAGGAAATGTATTTGTAAATATGGAATTTTCTTACATTTGTCGAATCTTGAATTTATTTTTAAGGATGAACGCTTTTTATATAATTATGATTTTGTTAATTTATGGTTAAGTTTTCATATGACTAATGTTTTAAGTATTTTTAGTATAATGAAAATTTCATGATTTATTTCTAAGCGTATCTCTGTTATGAAATATGTTTAAGAATCTTATTTAGCACCACTGAGTCTTCCATTCAGCGAGTTGATTTTCATCATGCCCAGGTTGTAAGCATTGGATGCTACTTGAAGATCAGAGGCATAGCATCAGAGAAAAAGCTTTATTTTTGGGTAGGACATGTAGTAAGATGTAAAATACGACAAGTATAGAAATATTGTAAAAGATTGAGGTTGTAAATATTGAATTATAAATTAATGAGATTTGAGATTATTTATAATGCTTCATCTATATGAGCATTTAATGTGATTGATTATGAGCAATTATCTCCTTGAATTGATGATATTATGTTAAGGTAGAATCTAAGATGAATGATATGATTTTATAGAAGTGTTGCGTCATCTGTTGTATTGATTTGGAGTTTTGAGGGTTTGGAGAAATAAATATTGAAAGTGTATTTATTTTTTTTGTGTAGCAAGTTGAATTTTTCATAGGAATTTCCTTAAACTTTATTTTAAAAATTAAATTACTTGCCTCCTTCGAAAACTTTGCCACTTTTAATATATGATTTGGATTATTAAGCAGGATAAGACGGTGCTCCGGCACCAAATGTGGAATTTGACGTCTCGTCCTCTGGGATTGAGCGGTGGGTGTTACAAAACTACTTAATTAAAGCATTAAAACTCTTACTTGAAAACATTTAGCCTTAAAACTCATCTTTTACAAATTCGAACTTTCTTTAAGTATTGAAAAATTCTTAAACACTAATATACAAGAAAGAGGTTTAAACCATAATTAAATTACTTATCAACTAACTCATTAGAGTCAAAATTAAATATAAAAAACAAAGAAAACTCAAGGCCCTTCACCAAGCTAGGTTCAACCTCTCTTGCTAATGAAGGGGAAAAGGGTTTTCTTTTCAAATTAACCACATTAACTTAAAGAGAAACCATTCAAAAACACATTAACATTAAAAGAAAACAAAAGCATGAAACAAAACTCAAGGCCCTTCCTCCTAAGGAGGTTTAGCCATCCATGGATGAAGGGGAAGGAGGTGTTCCTCTTCCCATTCAAGCATTCCATCATGGTTGGAAATCATGCCAAATCATATAAAAGCATTCAAATGACATTTTTCCCAACATAATCACAAAATTCTCAAAATTCATTCAAAAACCTAAAAATTCCAAATATTGAAATTTGATAGAAAATGAAAAGTATAAGTGCACTAACCTTCATATTAAGTTTAAATAAGCTTAGAAAGACTCTCTCTCCAGCTTTCTCTTTTCCCTTAGAGGATGGTTCTCCAACCTCTTCAAAGTAGTAAAAATAACCATTAAAATCAAGAAATGACAAAAGAAAAAGATGGAGCATGATTTAAAGCATATGCTACATATTTAAGCTATGTATTTCACTTATTAATTCACAAAATCAAAATTCACAACTTACTTGGTTAGTAGCTTTTCTCCAAAAATCTTAGTTATAGTCTTCAATTCTCACTCCTTTAGCTTAGGCCTTAAGGTTTAATTACTAATCTAAGGTTTAATTGATCAATTTTGGTCTAGTTTAGAGGTAGAGAAACTGAAAGAAAATGGGGAAGAGGGAGAGAGAAAGTGGTGTTGGAATGGAGAAGAAGAAGACGAAGATGGATTAGTTGGATAAGTTTGTTGATTTTAAGTAGCAAAGTCAAACTTGGTTACTTAAATTTTATATCAAATGGATGGCTAGAATCAAGTCTCTAGTATTCTCATATAAGAGCGCTAAATATTTACCAAATAATTCTCCTCAAATTATTATTTAACTCCATCAATTTATTAAATTAACTTCGTAAAAATAATTCCTCAATTTTCCTTAATATACTACATTAGAAAACACTATTCATTAAATACTTAAATTCTCCAAAAATATTCATGAAATATTTTTTACCCACCTAAATCATGCAAACATATTCCAAAAATATTAAATAAAATAATAGACATGCATAGTAATTTTTTCAGTGAAATAATACCAAGTCCCGGACTGGTGGTACCATTCACAGACCGGTAAATCACTATTATCGACACTGAAAAAAAGAGACTGTTACAACTTCATTACTTTTGGATTGATTCTCTTATTTGATATGTATAGTCATCCTTCTTTCCCTCAATTGATTCATGGAGATGGCATTAGGTATCCTTCCATTTAAGAGAACTAATTATTGATAATGGCTTTCGACCCATTAGTATTCTAATGCCAGAAATCCCATAATTATGTGCTAGGAAAGTGCTTGTATCTTGAACTGTAGCATCATCCCATAAACAAAATTTGAAAACCTTATCCATTTATAGACACGGTTGGTCTTGTAGATCCATGGAGCATTGTATGCTCGGACACAATGATCCTCCGACATTTTCCTGAAAATCTTTTATTTATTTTTTTATTCTCTTTTTGTTTTATTTTTTAATGCTCTAAATTTTGTCTAAGCTGCCCTTGCAGGTTTTCAACTTAACGAGCTTCTTTGTTTGTGCTCTAATTTTTGCTTAAGCTGCCATAGTAGGTTTCAACTTAATGAGCTTTTTCCTTTTTCTTGTTTCTTCTTTTTTTTTTTTTAATATTCCTATTTATGGATTGCATTGCTTTATTTTCTTCCGAATGATATGGAGATAGCTATTGATGCTCCGTCCCTATATTTTCAGTTCCATTTGGAGCTAAACTTCATAATTGGAGTCTCACACCTCTGAAGAAGATTCTTTTGGTGAATTTAGACATTTGTCCAGCATTGATATTCTTCAAAGAATTTTGTCTTATCCCCTCTTGAGAAATAACCTATTGTCAACATTATGAATTCAAATCCATTGGCACCCCGTGGTGAGATCTTACCAGCAATGTCTATTCCCCAATTTGCAGAAGGTTGTGGTAAAATAGGAAGATGTAATTTCGATGATGAAAATGTGATTTGGGTCCTCAAGAACTTGTGGCCCAAAATGCCTCCTCATGGAAGAAATATAATCTCTCTCTACTGACAACCAAATGAACCCTTATCTAGGAATCTCCTCTGCTAAGCTTTTCGCTCAAGTGAGTTGGCTCCATTATTTTCTCTACTTCCTTCATTGATACGTTTCTCGCTAGTATGCTTTTTGGTGTTCTCTTGTATGATTGACTGTATAAGACTGTAGACTGCAATGCCAAGCATTATAAGGCTTGCTTACCATCTCGAGAAACCAGTTCAAGATAGATTGTTTAAGACTACCATTTGCATGGTATGCTTGGCTATTGGCATGTTTTCTTGTTTCCACATGAAGACTTCTTTCTTACACCTGAGTAGGTCTTTAAAATTTGATGCTTAAGTCTCACATTTAGGTTTTGGCCAATGAATAAACTCTATTTTGTGTTAATATTGAATTCAAGCATGTTTAATAAGTCTATATCAAGAATGCATATGAGCTTATCAACTATGATGAATGGAATCGTTAAGAAAGAAATCAAACATGGCAAACCAAAGTAAAATTCATTTCATTAAATAGCATGAATAATTCATCACAATCAGATTCATCCTTAACAAAATAAACATATTAGTAGAAGCTTCAACCTATTCAACATCTTCCTCAATGCGGGCCCTTATTGTTTTCAATAGTCGTTCATCAGGGTCCTCCTCTTCCTTATTGACATTTGCTTTCTTTTTAGTGATTTCCTCTTCTTAGACCTGAGTAGCATGTCCCTCTTTTTAGTCTTTCTTTTCTCTTTCTTCCATCTCAAATTCAACCAGCACCTCCTCGGGAGTCTTTCCAGACTCGACCATGTACAAGTTCTGTAGAGATATCCTGTCTGTAAAATTAGGAATTGAATTAGTTCTCCCACTAGGTCTCGATTCTTCCAGATCAATAATCTTACCACTATCAATCAAATTTTAGATCTCATGTCTTAATTGAAAACACTTATTGGTGATATGACCCTTGGTTTGATGAAAATGGCAGTATGAACTATGGTCAAAATTCTTTGGTAAAGGAAATGGAAGAGGTCTCGGGATGAGTGGTTGTAACAACCCTGCTGCTTTGACTTTTTCAAATACATGGAAAAGAGGGGTCCAAAGTTGGAAAACCTTCTTTGTGGCACGTTGGTAGCTCCCAGATCAAGAGCAGCTGTTGTGGTATTGTTATTGCTATTTAGATCTGTAACACCCACCCCCAATCCTGGAGGACCAGATGACAAATACCACATTCGGTGCTGGAGCATCGTCTTATCCTACTCATTATCTCTAGATCATATATTAGAAGTGGCTAAGTTTCCATAAGGAGGCAAGCACTTTTTTTTAAAAAAAAATATGATTTAAAGAAATTCCTAAGAAAAATTCACAAAAGTTTCCCCTAAAAATCAATTTGGCACACAATGAAAACATAGACACTTTCAATATTTAAATACATCTCCAAATCCCAAATGCTCCAATTCAATACAACAAATTACAAGCATGTCTAAATACTCATCCATTCATATAGGTTCTATTATGATATTATATCATTCATTTCAAGAATTATTTATTAACAATTGTACACCATAATTTTGTAAAAGATAGTATTACTTAATTAATCACATATATCATCAAATACAAATTCAATATTTACAACCTCAATACTTTTTACAATATTCCTGTACATGCCAAAATTACATTTCAAAACTTATCCTACCCTAAATCATAGTTTCTTCTCTGATGCTACGCCTCCAGTCTTCATCTAGCATCCATCGCTCACAACCTGCGCATGATGAAAATCAACACGCTGAGTGGAAGACTCAATGGTTCTAAATAATCATCGATAAAATAGCAAAGGATTACTAAAGCAACAAATCTCAAATATGATTTAAAATACTCAAATCAAATATATATTAAGTATCAAAGACGTACTAATCAAATTAAAATATTTCAAAAATCATAAAGTTCATTCTTAAAAATTAGTTCATAATCTAACAAAAGTAAGAAAAATTTCATAATTGTGAATATATCTCCAATTTCTTTATAACGAAATAAAATTACGTTCTTATTTAAGGGCTTGTAAATATACCGAAAGAAATATACATAGATTCAATTTCTGAATCACATAATTGTGCCCTGAGAAAGCGCCACCACATACCACATAATTGTGGCCCGTGAAAGCACCAACACATATCACATAATAATAAGCACGTCCGCCTATTCAAAAGGGCTGATAACCTTAGCGTATGATCATAGCTTTCACATAATAGAATGGCCTGATAAGCCGAGCATGCTCACATATTGGAATAAATCTCATCTTACTACATTTCAATCGTGCATAGTAGAGCCCAAATCAAAACCATTCTTTTACAAATAACCTTATTACTTATACATAAGTCATTTGCAAAATATCTCATAACTTAATACTTATTATTTCAAAATTACTTAACTTATAACTTATAAATGCTCATCAATCTTTCTTATGTTCCAAATCAAAATCATATCTCTTAAATACACACACATACATAACTTTAAATACTTAGAAATCAATGTTTAAAAAGACAAAACACATGTCTTACAACCTTAGGGTGGTTCAGCCTCTTTAGGTCATCAAAAGGGGAAAGTGTTCCCTTCCATAAAACACCATAATTCAAGTTAGAAATACTTAGTTAAAACATTAAAAACCTTTGCTTAACACATTTAGTCTTGTAAACTCATTTACTCATTTAAAGTCTTCTTTAAGTCTTGTAAAATGCTTAAACATTAGAATTCAAGGGTAGTGATTTAAACCACCTTTAAAACACTTAACAATTTACTCATTTATGTTAAAATTCACA
The DNA here is from genome assembly GCA_947857235.1 of Jatropha podagrica. NCBI lineage: Eukaryota > Viridiplantae > Streptophyta > Magnoliopsida > Malpighiales > Euphorbiaceae > Jatropha > Jatropha podagrica. The sequence continues at coordinate 8,396 of CANUEP010086294.1, forward strand.
TGAAAAATACAGAAAAACCAAGGCCCTTTCTCCAATGCTAGGTTTGGTGTAACAGACTATTTTTTAGTGTCTTTCTCAGTGTCGGTAATAGTGATTTACCGATCTATGAATAGTACCATTGGTTCGGGACTTTGTATTATTTCGGTCTAGAAAAATTACAATGTGTGTGTAATATTTTATTTAATATTTTTGGAGCATGTTTGCATGATTTAGGTGGGTATAAAATATTTCATGAATATTTTTTTGTGAATTAAGGCATTTAGTGAATATTATTTTTAGTGTGGTATATTAAGAAATAATTGAGGAATTATTTTTGTGGAGTTAATTTATTTAATTGGTGGAGTTAAATAATATTTGAAAGAGAATTATTCGAGAAATATTTAGAGCCATTGGATGAGATTACTAAGGACTTGATCTTAGCCATTCATTTGGCATAAAATTAGGAAGCAAAGTTTGACTTTACCACCTTAAAGTTACCAACTAAGCAACATTTTATCTTTCTTCACTTCTTCTTCCCCAATGCCACTTCTTCTTCTTCTTCCTTTTCCTCCATTTTCTTTCATTTCCTTACCTCTAAACTACCACTAAACCACCGATTGAACCATAAAATAGTAATTAATTTTAAGGATTAAGTAGTGGATGTTGAAATTTGGAGTTCCTAAGCTTGGAATTTCGAGTTGCCATTGAAGAAGGTAAGTTATGATTTTTGAGTTTTATGATTTAATAAGTAGAATTCAAGGTTCAGGCATAAGATTAATGCATTAAATCATGCTCCATTCACTTTCTTTGTTAATTTTTTATTTTAATGGATATTTTTCCTACTTTGAAGAAGTGGGAGAAATTTCAACTAAAGGCAAGGAGAAGGACAAAGAGTAGAGGTTCTAAGCTTCTTTAAGCTTCTTTTTAAGGTTAGTGCAATAATACTTTCAATTCTCTTCCAAATTCTTTAAGTTGTAAGTTTTAGGTTTTGAATAATTTTTGAGAAATTGTGTGAATTGAGTTGGGGAAATGTGTTGTGATTGCTTTAGTATGATTCTTCATGCTTAATAAGCATAATGGATTGCCTGGAAGTGAAATAGAGCAACCCCTCCTTGTTTCCCTTCTTTGGTCGAACCCTCTTTAGGGGGAGGGCTTGGATTTTTGTTTCTTGTTTTGATATCCTTTGATTGTAATTGAGCTTGAGAGTGGTTTTCTTTATGATTTATGAAACAAATTTGGAAAGGAATTATTTCCTCTTTATTTTGAAAGGATAGTCGAACCCTCCTTAGGTGAAGGGCCATTGTGTTTGTTTGATTTTCAAGCTTGATTTTAACTTAAATGAGCTTATTAATAAGTAATTTGGTGATGGTTTAAAGTTTTAATTCGAATATCAATGTTTAAGTATTTTTCATGACTTAAAGAAGGTTTTAAAATGGTAAATTGGGTTTTATGGTGAAGTGTTTAAAGTAATGGATTTAATGATTTTGAGAAATGCTTTGGAGTTAGTGATTAAGGCATTTGATGGAGAAAGCTTTTTCTCCTTTCGTTTTCATAAAGAGGTCGAACCTTCTTTAGTAGGTAAGGCATGATTTTGGTCTTTTAAATGTTGATCTTTAAGTATTTTTAATCTATGATTATTTGCGATTAAGAAAGTATGGTTATGTCTTTAAATATAAGAGGATTTAAAGTGCATTTACAAGTTGTAAGTTAAGTGATTTTGAAATAATAAGGGTTAATTATAAAAATGTTTGTGGATAAGGACTGGTGAAAGAGAAATAAGGTTAATTATGGAAGAATGGTTTGATTTGGGCTCTACTATGCATGATTGACATATGGTATGATGAGATATATTTTGATATGTGAGCATGCTCGGGTTATCAGCCAATTTTATTATGTGGAGCTATGATTATATGCTAGGGTTATGAGCCCTTATAAATAGGCGGACACGCTTATTATGTGATGGGGGTGGCGCTTCCATGGGCCACGATTATGTGATGGGGGTGGTGCTTCCACAGGCCACGATTATGTGATGGGGGTGGCGCTTCCATAGGCCACAATTATGTGATTGGGGTGGTGCTTTCACAGGCCACGATCGAATCTGCTTACATTCATTCTGTATTAGTACGAGCCTTAACTAAGAACAAAATTTTATTTTGCTATAAAAGAATAAGGACCCATTTGTATTTATAATCTTCTTATGGTTTTCAAAGTTTTTAAATTTAATTAATGCGATTTTGGTATTCAATTTATATAATTTGAGTATTTTAAAGCATTTTCGAGACTTGCTATTTGGCTATTCTTGTTATTTTAAATTGTTGGTTATTTAGGACCACCGAGTCTTCCACTCAGCGCGTTGAATTTTATCACCCGCAGGTTGTGAGCTGTGGGTGCTACGTGAAGATCGAAGAAGTAGCATCAGAGTAGAAATATCTTTTTCGGTAGGATATATTATAAATTGTAAATTTGGCATATATAGAAAGCATTATAAGAAGTATTGTAGTTGTAAATATTGAAAATGTAAATAATGAGATTGATGGTTATATAAGTATTATTATTTGATTATATATATGGTGTATGAATGGAAACATATATTTATATATTCTTTGAATGAATGGTATATTAGTATGATAAAACTTAATTAAATAATTGCGACCTTTTAGAAGTGCTTGTGGCATGTTGTGTTGAATTGAAGTTTTGGGGTTTTGGAGAAATTTTATTGGTAGTGTGTATATTTTCTTTGTGTAGCAAGTTAATTTTTAGGGGAAACTCTTGCGAAATTTTTATAGGAATTTTCTTAAATATCATTTTTAAATTTTTAATTACTTGCCTCCTTATGAAAATTTAACCATTTCTAATATATGATCTAGAGTTAGTAAGTGATATTAGACGGTGCTCAGACACCGAATGTGGCATCCGCCGTCTGGTTCTCCGAAATTGGGCGGCGGGTGTTACATTTAGTGGTATCAGAGGATAGGTTTAGCCGATTCTAGGATATATGAATTGGAGTGGGAGTTATCTGATTTGGAGTAATTATATAAGTGATTTAAGTTAAATACATTCCATATTAGTCAGTTTGGGGAATTTATCTCTGATGCAAACTTGCTGGTCTTTTGTAGGTTGAGTTATGTCTCAGCATTTGTTTGATGAGGAGGTGGATAGTTAAGCCCATCCTAAGGGTGCTATGTTAGCGGGTGTACTAGTTGGTGGTGCCACTGGTGGTGTTCTGGGTTTTAACGCAGAGCGCGCCTCGGCTACGGGGCCTAATTAGGGTGATTTGGTTCAACAGTTGGTAACTGCTTTGAGGCAAGTTGCAAGAGTAGTTCCCAAGAGCAGTTACCAACAGTTGCAAGAGCAGTGTTGAGGATTTTATGGGTCAGAAGGATGATGATCCTTCTACAGCGGAGTTTTGGCTCCGAGCTACAGAGAGGGTCTTGGAGCAAATGCAGTGTACTCCCCAGGACAGATTGATCTATGCTACTTCCTTGTTGAAGGAAGTGGCTTACCTATGGTGAGCATTTGTGGTTAAGACAGCGAGAGCTGAGGATGTTACTTGGGATTTCTTTCTCTCTGAGTTTCAAGAGAAGTATGTGGGGGAGTTGTACATGGATCAGAGGATAGCAGAGTTTCTCGAGCTCATGCAGGGTCGGATGACCGTATTAGAGTATGAGCGGGAGTTTTTGCGGTTGAGTAGGTATGCCGCTAAGTTGATCCCTACTGAGGCAGATAGGTGTAAGCGGTTTAGAAAGGGATTATTGGATGAATATAGATGCACTTGACATCCCAGCCTCACACCACTTTGGCTTCTTTGCTGAAGGCTGCTTTTGAGCTGGAGATTATCCGGATGGAGAGACAAAATAGAGTTCAGAGGACTCAATAGAGTAGTCAGCATAAGAGATTTTAGAGTGCTACAACTGGACAGACTTCAGGGGTTTAGTCTGGTAGTGAGAGGTTCAGAGGTGGATCACAGATGGGAGTTAGACCAGGTCAAAGAGTTGGTTGGGGTACATTTACAAGATCAGCCCCTTAGGCTATATCTGTTGCTAGTGGTTGAGGTGCTGCATGGCCAGGCTTATCGACTTATACTCAGTGTGGCAGGAGACATATTGGGTTGTGTTGGGGAGCTACGGGAGCTTGCTTTAGATGTGGATTCACTGAGCATATGATCAAGGATTGCCCTATGACAGTGATTAGTTCAGCTCATCAGGTTGGGAGGCTAGCTCCCTATGTTTAGAGAGGCAAAGGTAGAGGCCGTGGTGAGGCATATGCTACTAGGAGTCAGAGGCTAGTTTCTGAGACTGTGGATAGACCAGAGGCTAGAGCACCAGTGAAGGCTTATGCCATCAGGACCAGGGAGCAGCAAGATGCACCGGACGTCATAGGAGGTACTTTCTCCATTTCAACACTTTTGTACTTGCTTTGATTGATTCAGGCTCCACACGTTCTTATATATGCATACATATGGGTAAATTGGGTAGTATGCATCCGTAAATAGTGATTTATTGGTCTGTAAATAGTACCATCGGTCCGGGACTTGGTATTATTTCGGTCCGAAAAAATTACTACATGTGTCTAATATGTTAATTAATATTTTTGGAGCATGTTTGCATGATTTAGACGGGTAGAGAATATATTATGAATATTTTTGGAGAATTGTGGCAACTAAAGAATATTATTTTTATTGTGGTATATTAAGGAATAAATGGTGAATTATTTTTGGAAAGTTAATTTAGTTAATTTGTGGAGTTAAGTAATATTTAGAAAAGAATTATTTGAGGAATATTTAGAGCCATTGGATGAGATTACCTAAGACTTGATTTTGGCCATTGATTTAGCATGAAAAGAGGAAGCAAAGTTTGACTTTGCTACTTAAGTAATCTACACATTTTCTTTCTTCTTCCTCCCCATTCTCCACGCCATTTCTTCTTCTCTTCTTCTTCCTCCGTTTCTTTCATTTCTCTACCACAAATCTCCATTAAACCACTTAATTAAATCATAGAAAAGTAATTAACTCTTAAGGAACAGGTAATAGAAGCTAGAATTTGGAGTTCCTAAGCTTTTGATTTGAAGTTGCCATTGAAGGAGGTGAGTTGTAATTTTTGGGTTTTGTAAATTATTAAGTAAAACTCTAGGATTAGCCATGAAATTAATGCATTAAGCCATGCTCCTTTCTTTTCTAGTATTAATTTTTTATTTTAACGAGCACTTTTCCTACATTGAATAGATTGGTGAACCCTCTACCAAAGGCAAAGAGAAGGCTAAGGATTAGTGTTCTCTAAGCTTATTCAAGCTCATTCAAGAGGTTAGTGCACTATTATATCAATTTCCCTTCCATTTTCTTTAAGTTTCAATTTTTAGGTTTTTGTATGATTTTTGAGTTCTTATTATTTTTGTTGGGAAATGTGTAATTGATGGTTTATACATGTTATTCCATGAATTCTAAGCATAATGTGATGCTTGAAAGAGAAGGAGAACATCTCTTTCTTCCTTCCCTTCTCTTGGCCGAACCTCCTTAGGAGGAAGGGCACAAACTTTTGTCTTATATTTTGGTGTTCTTTGATTCTAGTATGATTTTGAGCGAGATTGTCCTAGAGAAAAATATGACTGATTTAAATTAAAACATTTTTCCTCTTTTAATTGAGGGAGAGGCCGAACCTAGTATGGGTAGAAGGGCCTTGGGTTTCTTTTGATTTTTATGTGAATTTTAATGCCAAAGAGTAAATTGCTATATGTTTTAATGGTAGCTTAAATTATTTACTTAAACTTTAATGTTTAAACATTCTTGCAAAATTTAAAGAAAGCTTTGAAGGTGTAGAAGTAATTTTGTAAAATCTAAAGTGCATTTTAAAGGTGTTAAAACTTGGATTTCTAAGTACTTTAAGTATGTGTGTACGTGTATTAAAGAGGTATGATTTTGTTTGGGAACATAAGAAAGATTTGCTGAGAATTTACAAGTTGTATGTAAAAGAATTTCGAAAATAAGAAGTATTAATTTTAAAATGATTTGGAAAAGAATTGGAAAATGAGAAATGAGGTTATTTGTGAAGGAATACATTTATTCTAGGCTCTACTATATATGATTGACATGTAGTATGATGAGATGTATTGCGATATATAAGCATGCTCAGGTTATCAGCCCGTTTTATTTTGTGGAGCTATGATCATAAGCTAGGGTTATCAGCCTTTATAAATAAGCGGACGCGCTTATTATGAGATGGGGGTAGCGCTTCCACAGGCCACGATTATGTGATGGGGGTGGCGCTTTCACAGGCCACGATAGAATCTGCATACATTATTTCTGTTTAGTACGAGGCTTAATTAAGAATGAAATTTTATTAAATTATAAAGAATGAAGACTCATAAGTATTATAATCTTTTTCTTTTTGTTTTATGGTTTTCATGTTGTTCAAATTTAATTGATATGATTTTGAAATTTAATTTACATATATTTGAGTAATTTAAAGCATTTTGAGACTTGCTTTTAGGCTATGTGTGTTATTTTTTAAATTATTGATTATTTAGCACCACTGAGTCTTCTATTCAGCGCGTTGATTTTTATCACGCGCAGGTTAGGAGCGGAGGACGCTTTTCAGGACCAGAAGGGAGCGTCAGAGTAGACATACCTTTTTGGGTAGGATGTTTCTTGTATAGTGATTTTGGCATGTATATAAATATTGTAAATGGTGAAAATTGTAAATATTAAGTTTATTATTAATTAAGAGTTGCTTTAATTAAGTAATGACTTTTTATTATATTTTGGTGTATGAATATCAATAATTACTCCTAAAATGAATGGTTATAACATTGATGATGGTATCTATATATAATGAACGAATATTTAGAAGTGCTTACTAATGATATGAGTTGAATTGGAGTTTTGGGGTTTGGAGAAGTTATATTGGAAGTGTGTATATTTTCCTTATGTGGCATGTGAATTTTTAGGGAAACTCTTGTGAAATTTTTGTAGAAATTTCCTTAAACTTTATTTCTTTTAAATTTTTAATTACTTGCCTCATTATGAAAATCCAACCACTTCTAATATGTGATCTAGAGTTAGTAAGTGAGATAAGGAGGTGCTCCAACACCTAATGTGGCATCCGCCGTCTAGTTCTCCGGAATTGGGCAGCGAGTATTACATATAATCGTCATAAAGATAGGACTGAACAAATATCACGTGATCTATCATAAAAAATAAATATATGATATATTCATCGTGCTTCTATTCTTCTTTGATGAAATATATGAAAGTCTCTGAAAGATTTAAAATGCTTGAAGCATATAAAATATCTTTGTATGTATTAACGTAATCTACTCAGTATGTATATATGATAAAAGAAGATTACATAAATGATCTAATTTGTCCATGTGTTTTTATAAAAGATTTACATCTGAATTTGATGTTATTGTTGTGTATGTTGATACTATAAATATGTTGATACTACAAATCTCATTAGACTCCAATAGAGCTCCAAAATGCAGTGAAGTATTCAAAGAAGAAATTTAAAATGAAAAAAAAATTTGAATATGCAAAATTTTGTCTCTCCCTGAAGAGCAAATATTTTATGAATGGAATTTATGTCCATTGATCAGTACATATAATCCAAGGGATTGAAATGATTTTATATAAGTAGAATTCATCCATTAATGAAACTAATAGCTGTAAGGTTATTTAACAAGATAAAGAACTCATCATTCCTGAAGTACTATATTTTTTTGTAATAATGAAAATACTATGTCCTGAAGTACTATAGTACCATACTAAGTATATATCCTAAGGATCATTATACTCATAATGATTGATATATGATTTACATTTCTTTATTTATAAAAGACATCACAATTTACAAAACAAGCAAGTAATATGTCAAATTGAATTAATATTTTGATATGTACAATGTACATACAGTATGTTTGCATAGAAAACAAGCTCTATAATATTGTAGGAGATAATATTAAAATATATTATATTCTCTGAAGGAATGATACACAAAAGAAAAAGACAAGTTGTGATGCCTTCATCAGGGGGAGAAATAAAATTTTAAAACACAAAAAATACTGTACTATTTTTCCTTCATTAGGATTTTTTTCCAATGAATTTTTTCTTAGTAAGGTTTTAACGAGGCATATTCTTTGTATAATGGACATCCAAGGGGGGGGGGGGGGTTTGGGTGTTATGAAATTATATAATATAATGGATGTCCATTAAATTTATTAAAAATATTATTTATTTATCCAAAAGTTATATCTTTTGGAATAAAGGGTTATGTCCTTTAGGATAAAGAGTTATATTTTTTAGTGTAAGGTTGTGTCTTTTAAAGATGACTTTTTGTATCCTATAAATAACTCTTAATCCTATGGATTAGGGAACTAAGATTACAATATAATATCAATTTATCTCTACTCTCTATTTTCTATCTATTACATTTCTATATGTATTCTCTATTTTTTATACTTCATAATAATTAAATAGTAGTTTCATTAACAAATATTATTATTACCATTTCAAATACACTCTAATTACGCTCACAACCAGAAGAACTACAAGTCAAACTCAAAATTTGAATTGCAAAGTTTTACAACTTAGGACATTCATCACCATAAGAGTCCCACCACTTAGCTGGAGGTTTCTTGTCTCTAGCTAAATTTACAGCTTCTATGCCAAATAAACCTTTTGCATCCTTAAAAGATTCAAGTTGTAGATCTATTCTCCATCTGTCCCATGAATCTGGCACCATTGTTTCAAGGCAAGTATCTAGTCCAATTTTAATTTCAACATCAACTTTAAAATTAGGGTTATAATGGTAATGTGGGTTCAAGTAGTAAGTTGCTGCATGCAAAGGTTTATGTAATTGAAGCTCTCATATTTCATCAATGATTTTCCATACAGGTTCATAGCTTTTAAATTAAAAAAAATGAATTAGCTACATTTAAAATATAAAATTAGATTTTATGCAAAAAAAAAAAATTCAGTTTGTTTACATTTTGTTGACATTATTAAAATTGGCTTGTATCTTCTCTTTTGCATGATCCATCTCTTCATAAATAAAACTCATAGTTGGTTTCCCTTCTAAATCCACTAATCTAAGCACTTTGATGAGAGGATATGCAGCTTTAAGACATGTACCAATATTTTTCTAAAATCTAGAATCCAAAACCATGTATTGCACTCACTTCCCATCTTGTGTTGATGCAAACTTACTAGCTTTTCACGTTTTTAAAGTGAACATGTACATCAAAAATCCTTTTTTTATCATTAAGGCATCTTAAGGTCAAATAAGTAATGGCAAAACAAGTACCAGCTGGTCTAATCAAGTCTCTATCTTTAGTAAAATGCCTCAGAATGGAAATCAGTAAAGGTCTTACATAAATATATGTTGAAATCTTTCTTGCATTAACAATTATCACCTTATGGATCATTAACTTCTTCTCAAAATCCTCTAAAATCAAGTCAATGCAATGTGCATCACAAGGTGTCCAAAATAATCTTTTCTTTTTCTCTATTAATAATTCACCAATAGCTTTATAATTGGCAGCATTATCAGCAACCACTTGCAAAACATTCGCCTCCCCTATTTTCTTTACTATTTCATCTAACATTTCAAAAACTTTATCTGCAGTTTTAGATATATGCGATGTATCCAACGATGACAAAAAAAATGGCTCCCTTTGGACTATTAGCCAAGAAATTGGAAATTGAATGTCTTTTCTTATCAGTCCATCCATTAGACAAGACAAAACATCATGTTTTCTTCCACTCTGCTTTATACTTCTCAAGTGAATCCATTGTGCAGTTTACTTTCTTTTTCAAATACTTTTTTATAATCTCATGATAAGTAGGAGGTTTGAATCCAATACCATATCTTCCAATTAAGTCAAAATTTTTTATGAATTTAGGATTTGTCATACAATTAAAAGGAATTACACTTGTGTAAAAAAAATCTAGCTATTTATTAACAAGCTTCTTCCCTTAAATCTATTTTTATCATTTGATTAATAGTTGTTTGCTTGCTTTTGCTTTCATGGAGTTTTCCTTTCGAAAAAAACCTCATAACATCTTTTCTCTTTGAAACTAGTTGTTCTACCTCGTGAGACATATCATCATCCAAGCTAGAAATATCCTTTCTTTTTTTTTTTTTTTTTCTGTGAAGCTTCTACTAGTTTGGCTAAGACTCCTAACATTTGCTTCTTAACTTCCTTAGATACAATTAAGCATGATTCAACATCCTTACGAGTTTCGGCTAAATGGTGTTTAAAACGATATATTCCTCCGCTAAAAATTTCATTACAATATTTGCATTGAACTCTTTTAGAATTGTTATCCACATCAATATCATGCACCCAACTAAAATCAGACCTATTTCCAGATGCATTCCTCCTCCTACTACTGTTACTATTTTTCCCTCCCTTAGACCCAATCATATGTGACATTATTTGTTCCATACAATTATAAAAATAAACCTATAAAAAAATTGAAAGAACAATAATGAATAATCACATAAATGATACAGTAATACAATAAAAGAAAAAAATGAATAATACACATCATAGCTAATTTATATACAATTACACAAAAAGATAATAAACTAAAAAAATTAGAACAATTAAATAGTAGAAAAAACAAAAGAGAAAAAAGAAACAAATAAGAATAACTATAATTATTCCATAAGCATTAAACAAAAGATAAAAAACAAAAAAGAAATTAAGAAGAGGAAAAGAAAATTTACTGCAAGTATTAAACAAAAAAAAAAAGAAAAAAAAGAAAGAACGAAAACAGAGGGAAGAAGATAGTATTAAACAAAAAGAAAAAAATAATAAAATTGAAAAAAAAAAGAACAAGTTACCTAGATAAGGAAGGACTTGTTCCTTCGGCGCTCAGCTTTGCTGTGATAAGGAAGTGATCTGCTTTGCTGTGATAGGGAAGGAGATGTCCAAATAATTCCCCAAATTTATTTGAAATGACAATGTTTTGGGTTTGGGCTTGCTGTATTTTTTGCCCATAATGAAACACAACGTATTTTGTATTCTCCATTTAAAAATGTTCGAGTTTACCGAGTTCAGCAATTCTACTGAGTTTACTACGATTTCATGTCGATTTTATCAATTTTTGATTTTGCATCGGATCCAACTCATTTTCAAGAAGTTGGCTCATAAAATCATGTGATTTTACGGGTTGAAATGCGATTTTAACAACATTGACTAACATCAAGCATTGTATTTAATATAAAGAGAAATGATAGCAGAATGATAACAAGTGATGTTGAGAAGATGATCAGCCACTAAGCCAAGCCAAGCCACACTTAATCTATGCTAAAAGTTAAAAGTTAAACGATTTTATCTTATTCTAGATAAACGATTTTATCTTATTCTAGAGAAACAATTGTTCAGAAATTGATCAGTTAAGTCAAACCAAGCTACACTTTATTAATTGTACGCTAAAAGTTAAAAGCCAACATCAGTTCTCACCCACCTCTCAACCTTAAACAAAACGTATTCATCAATTTTAGACCCATGGCTTATATTTTGTAAAGATAAGTAATATTAACATGTCTTTTATAATGAAATAGTTTATTTTTAATTTTTTATCAAAATTCACTTAACTTAATTAATTTATTATTACGGCTAATTTATATTATATGGTTTTACAATTGAAGGATCTATTTAATAAAATTAATTATTTTAATATTTAATTATTATAATAGTTGTTAATTGTTTCAATTAGTTATTTAACATTTGAAATATTAAAGTGAGTAATATTTAATAAATGATCAGCTTAAATATTACTATAAACTAGCAATATTCCCGTGCTATGCACGATTAAAAAAATAAAGAAAAAAAATTAAAAGAATAAATATGTAGTTTATAGATTATTGAATGAAATTTCATTATTATGCTATTAAAAAATATTATTAAGATACATCAATAGTAAAAGAAATATAATCATGAATTTTAATTATTAGAGTAAAAATTAGTAGATAGACATATGTTCAAGAGTATAGATTGAAAATATTAAAAATTTATAAAGATAAAGAAAAAAAAAGAAGTAAAATGAAAGGTCGTAAAATTCATTATTTGATATATTTTAGAATTAATATAAAAATAATTAACTCACTATAAAATCTATGAATAAATAGTTTATTTTATAACTAAAACTTGTATAAATTATCAATTTATCATGTTATTAATTCCCTAAAACTATAATTAATCAATTATATTTAACATAATTTAATTTAATAAAAAATAATTTTTAATATAAAATAATAACTGTCCATGTTATTAAATTCATAAATTTTTTATTAAAAATTTTAATTGTTACTTAATATGTTATTAATTTTCTAGTATTATATTAATCAATTATATTTAAGAAGGTTTAATTCAATCAATAAACAATCATAAATTAATTTATTTTAGAATAAATATAAAAATGAACAATTAAGGCATTATACATGTCATTAAATTGAAATTCTATGTGGCAACATTAAAAAAAAATGTGCATGCTATAATATTATCTCATTGAACAATATAAATATTAATATTAGAATACTTATAAAAAAAGTTATACCAATAAGACTGATGTTAGAAAATTTGATTAACAGTCATAAAAAATTAACCAAAAGTTTAGCTGAAAATTATCACATTAACTTTTATTAATCAAATAATTGTCATTTCAATAGTATAAATAATATAAAAATTATATATATATATATATATATATATAATTAGGGATATGTGTGAAATGGTACAAACCATTAAACCACAATAAATCATATTAAATTATAAATTTTATACGATTTATTCTTTAGATGACTTTATTCAATTTAAAAATTAGTAAAACACTTTCAAATCGGTTTTATTTAATTTTTATTCATTATTAAACCATTTACTTAAAAAGTTATCAATAAATCGCAATAATATGTAATTTATTGTCAAGGAATATATGATGTCTATTTATATCCATATATCTATATGAAAACTGAAACAAAGAGAATATTTAAAGTCATTCTCTCTATTCAACATTTAATTTTTCTTTTATTAGAGAATTTTAAATTTTTTCTTTATTTTCTTTATTTTAATTGGCCTTTTCTAATTAATTATTTCAATTCAATATTTAGTATATAATAATACAGATAATTATTAACTTTAAATTTTTCAAAGTACAAGTCTTTTTTTTTCTTTTTCGGGTGTTGAGTCTGTTATGGTTTTCAATGTTTCTTTTATGACAAAAATTAACATTATTTGCTTTAAGATTGGTAGATAATTTGCACTTTGAATTGAGTTGGTGGGAGGAAAATATACGAGCTTTAAATATGTTGTATGAGCTTTAACTATTATTAGATTTTTAATTTATTTATTTTTTATATAAAGAGGAGGATATTAAACCAAAATTACACCATTCATAGCCATATAGCATCAACCATGTCAGCCTCTAGTAGATGCCTTATCTTAAAAGAAGCATCTTGCAACACATGGGTCCCCAAAGGCAGTGAAGTTGCCTCTTTATCTAAGCAGTCAGTCACTCTATTTGCTTCCCTATAAACTTTAATTAGTTGCACCCGCCAACTCCTACCAATCATCTCACGACAACCATGAACAAGATTAGCCAGTCTTAAAGATCCCCTAATGTCTCCGTTAAGCATGTCAACTACAGCTTAGGAATCAATTTGAAGAACTAGCTGCACAAGCCATTAGCCCATGCTAGTTGCAAAGCATGATAGACCCCCATAGTTCTGCTTCCATAGTGCCAGAAAACCCAAGCCTCATTTGGAATCTCGACAACCAACTATTGGTAGCATTTCTAAAAACTCCCACACATGCAGCAGGCCACGAATCACCTTAGGAACCACCATATGTGTTAACAACAACCTAGCCTATCGGAGGAGGCTGCCAACAAATAAAAAACAAGAACTTGGGATCCTGATGCTGGAAAAGATGACCAGCCTTAAACCATGCCATAACCACCTCAGTAGCTCATTGAACTAGAATAGCCTTCGAAAGAGGAAGGAAATAATTAGCAATACCAAATATAACACCGTTTCTAGTCCTCCACAACCACCACACAATCACCCCGAACAACACATCCCATGCTAGACCTAAAACTTGAGTCGAGAACAAAGACAGGTTAGTAAAAAGCCATACCTGAACATCAGTTAGCTGAAAGAACTCATTCAAAAAATCCCCAACTCCAAATTGCTACCAATTGCTCGAGCATGAAGACAGTCTCGAAGCACATGCATGATATCCTCTGGAGAGGAATTGCAAACAGTACAATATCAAAGGTGATAAAGCCCCTCCTTTTTTGTTCCACAGTATCTTCTTATGAGCCACCTCCCAAAGAAACATACAAATTCGTTGAGGCACCTTAAGCCGCCAAATCATTTTCCATAACTTAGCACTATGACCAACAGGATGAGATAGCCAAATGATAACTTGAACTAATTGAGAAAAGACATGTAGCTGAATATTTCCAAGCAAAAGAGTCCCATGCTTCCAAATCACCAAATAAGCAAATTGGAGCCAAAATTGCAATACATGAGAGGGAAGGACTTGAGCCAACTTGTGCCAATCCCAACCACTATCAAAAGACCAAAAGTGTCTCACCATCAAAGTTGGCGCATGTTCAGAAATAGTAATCAAAGCATATTAGTACAAAGGACCAATAGGCAGCCATGAATCCATCCAAAAACGAGTCCCAAGCCTGTTACGAACATCTTGGACAATCCCCTTATGAAGCAAGGCCATCCCATGACGGAAGGCTATCCAAATAGCTGATGCATTAGTCTTTCGAGGATAGTCCCTACCAACTCGACTAGCCATGTACTTATTGAAAAGACATCGAGACCATAAAGTATTAAGATCTTTCATGGCCTGCCAACATAATTTAGCTACTTGTGCATGATTCATGCTACACATACACCGGATGCCAAGCCCACTTGCACTATTTGATTTCTGAACAGTGCGCCAATTGATAAGATGCACCTTTCGCTCCTCATTAACACCATGCCAAATGAAATTCCTACAAATTTGCTTTATCTCCTGGCATAAGGAAGCCGATAAAATAGTACATTGCATCGAGTAAATAGGAATGGTGGACAAAATAGATTGAGTCAAAGTCACTCTGCCTGAGATTGATAGAGATTTAGCCTTCCAAGCCTCCGGCCTCTTTCGCATGGCATCTAAAATATAGCCATAGGTACTAGCAGTCACTCGTTCATGTATAGAAAGGACACCCAAATACTTACCCAAGTACTAGCAGTTACTGAGATATAAGATAATTTTGCTGCAGTAACAGAATCGATATTGGGAGAAATAAATAAAAAAGATTTGGAAAAATTAATCCTTTGGCCCGAGGCTTTACAAAAGAGATCCAAAATGTTGAGAACAATAGCCATCTGGCAAGGACAGGCTTCAGCAAAAAGAACCATGTCGTCGGCAAAGAGAAGATGCAAAATAACCAGACCCCATATTAATAGTGGCAAAGCCTTCCAGCTACTAGAACACACAGATTCTCAAATGAGAATAACGAGTTGTTCAATGCAAAGCACAAACAAGTATGGGGAAATTGAGTGGCCTCGTCTTGCACCTCGGGAAGGACAGAACTTAGGCAACGTGTCACCATTCCAAGCTACAGACATGGATAGAGTTCTAATGCACTTCATATTATTAGCAACCCATTTACTTGAAAAACTTGATTCTTGAAGAACCCATTCAATGAAATTCCAACCAAGTCGATCATAAGCCTTTTCTAGATCAATCTTGATAGCCATATAGCCCTAAATCCCCCTCGAAGTTCTCATAGTATGCAAGGCTTCCTAGAAAAGAACAATATTGTCAATGATTTGCCATTTAGGAACAAAGCTGCATTGTTCCGGACCAATCAACTCAAGTAAGACTAGCTTCAATCTGTTAACAAGAGTTTTCATGATGAGTTTATATAGCACATTACAAAGACTTATTGGCTGAAACTGAGAAATAAATTCAGGATGTGCGACTTTAGGGATAAGGACTAACAGGGTCTCATTAACCTTAGGTGGAATTGAAGCCCCATTCAAAATATCAATTATAAATTGGCTAACATCATTTCCAATAATGTGCCACATTTTTTAATAAAAAATAGCTTGGAACCCATAAATTCCTAGAGCTTTGGAAGGAGCCATATTCGACAAGGCTTGAAAAATCTCAACATGAGTGTAACAACTTATCCAGCTTCCACAACAAACAGTCACCAATGGTAGGTGATCACCCTCGCGGCAACAGGTTAATTAATGAGGGACCCTCTAATGAATAAAGATGCTAGAAAAATTCATTGGCCATATCCTTAAGCCGAGAAGCATCTGTCTCCCATTCGCCAGATGGGCCCCTTAACTTCTTAACCATTAACTTACTCCTCCTAACCACAACAGATAAATGATAAAAAAGAGTATTATGTTCCCCTAAAACTATCCAATCTTCTCTAGACTTTTGAAACCAAAATAATTCCTCCTACCGAAGCACTTCCTCCAACTCTTACCGTAGTTTTTGCTCAAGCTTGATTAAATGATTCGCTGCATAAGAGCCCAAAGCCCTCTGTATCCCATCAATATGGTGGATTAAACATTTTTTTCGAGCAAAAATATTGCTAAAGCTACTAGTGTTCCAACGCTGTAAATCCACCGACACCTCCTTCAAAGCAGTAGGAATCGTATCATGGCCACCCAAATTCTGCTTAACAATATTCGAAAATTGGCTATGGGTCAGCCAGGCCAATTTCATTCGAAAGGGAGAAGGAGAAGTAACCACCAATGGGATGTGATCCAAATGCAATTTAGGAGGGTGCAGAACCAATGCATCTAGAAAGAGAAATTGACATTCAGGAGAGCACAATGAGCGATCTAATTTGGCCATTTTAAAATTAGAAGAGATGAGGCCTTTACTCCATGTAAAAGGGTTACCATCATAACCCATATGAATGAGGGTTGAAGTAGAAATCCAATCAAGAAAGTCCTTAGCCCTAGCTGAGTTAAAACCAGAATACCCAACCTTCTCCTCTTGGCTAATAACTGAGTTGAAATTGCCCAATAATAACCATTCCTTGTGAAGATTAAAACACCTCAACTGGAAAGCAGACCATAATCATCGCCGCAACGAAACCTAAGGACTAGCATAAACAAACCCCATGTTCCAAGAATAATTAGATTGAAGAGTCACTTGACACACTATAAACTGAGGGTGCGAGTAGAGTAACTGTAATGAAAAATAAGTATCTGACCATAGAACCCAAATGCCTCCACTGTAGCCTGCAGCCTCGACACGAATCCAGTTGTCATACCCCAGCCTATCGCAAATGTCATTAGCTTGATGGCCACTGATTTTGGGTTCCAACAAACAAGAGATATCTGGTTTATACAACCTCCTATATTAAAAAAAAGCACGACAAAAGACAAAGTCCTTTGACAATTCCAGGTTGTGATAATCATGAAAAAAGAAAGAAGAAATAAAAGAAAACCCATGCTAGCTTCTAAAGTCAGCACAACCAGAAAGCACAAATAACCAAATAACTCAATAGACAGCGCGCCCCCCCCCCCCCCGCCGGGCCCGGCGGCGGGGGGGGCGCGCCGGGGGCGGCCCCGCCCCGGGGCGGGCGCGGCGGGCGCGCGGCGGGGGGGGCGCGGGGGGGGGGGCGGGG
>CANUEP010086338.1:0-93925 GCA_947857235.1 Jatropha podagrica
ATGTCATGATTCCTTTTGTTACACGATATCTAATTTGAACATAAGTCATGGATCATGTCATACTTATATTGTTCAAACATATCTGTTTCTCAATTTGTAAGCAGATTGATAAATCAAATCAAATTGATCTCTCTATATTAATTTATTTGGGCACGGCCATGCATTTTCTCAATCCTACTTATCGATAAGCCCAAAAGATATCTCTCTTATGAAAGAGGAACAAATCTCATCATGATCGTACACTATCCTCTGCATGATTTACATTATGCTTAACCATAACCTTTATAGCAAAATATATCACGACGTTTGATCATGTCAAAACACAATGCTACTCATGTAGGACACTGTGACGACCTCAAGTCTATGGATTCAATGACATAACCATATTGAGATCATTAATGACATCAATCCAAGTAATGATCTCAAAGCGGGTCTATCCAGTACGTTGTCCCCACAAGTACCTATAAGTTTGAATGGCATGACCGTACATATTCAAACTTATACTAGTTAATATTTCACTTATGACTAGGAATATATATTATTATAAAGCAACATGCAAAAATAATATAATAATAAAAGTAACATCTTTATTAATTAAATTCAAATAACATAAGGTCCAAAATATTGGCCTAGGGCACAATCACCAGCAGCTGTCTCTCATCATTGGAAATACCTGGGACTACCGGCAATTATAGGGAGAAATAAGAAATGGACGTTTAGCAATCTTCTTGATAGAGTTGAAAAAAAAAAAAACTCAAAAGCTGGAAGGAAAAAACTCTCTTAAGAGCGGGCAAGAAAATTTTGCTCAAGGCGGTCATCCAAGCAATTTCTACTTATACCATGAGCTACTTTTTACTTCCTAACGATATCTGTGCGCAAATTGAGGATTTAATGGTGCTTTTTTTGTGGGGACAAAATGTGGAAGAACGAAAAATTCATTGGTCCAAATGGAATAATCTTTGTAAATCTAAGCAACATGGTGATCTTGGTTTTCGAGATATACAGACTTTTAATATTGCTATGTTAGGGAAACACTGCTGGAGACTTAGCACCAATGAAGATTCTCTTTGATTTCATTTCTTGAAAGCAAAATATTTTCTAAACTGTTCTTTTTTGGAAGCTCAAGAAGGTTATAGGCCGAGTTTTGCTTGGAGAAGTCTTATGAAAGCTCGATGGGTGGTAGAGACTAGTGCCCATTGGCTGATGGGTAATGGCTCTAGAATCAAAATCTGGAAAGATTAGTGGATGCCTGTTGTGAATCATATGCAAATTGCTTCTCCCCCACTATTAGTGGATGAGAACACCACTATTAGTGAACTAATCAACCATCCGACCTATAGCTGGAATGCGGATTTTATCCGTGCAATTTGTTCACAGGAGGAAGCTAGATTGATTCGCTCAATTCCTTTATCCCCATGCGAGAGACAGATTCACTTTGTTAGCTGATGAAATATGGCTTTTTCTCTGTTAAAACGACTTACCATTTTGCTCTCTCATCTAAAATTATAGGTACTGAAGTTGGCCTGTCCATTGATCCAAACCCTCCTTTTTGGAAGTGATTATTGAAGCAAAGAGTTTCACCAAAAGTTAAGCGTTTCCTGGTTTGTTCTTGCCATGGCCTGTTGCCTTCAAAATGGAATTTGCTTGGTGAAGGTGTAGAGCTTGATCCGATATGTCAAAAATGTGGAGAAGAGATTGAATCTACTCAGCTTGTTTTATTGGATTGTCCGTTCACCAAATTCATTTAGAGAATATGCCCACTACGTTTGGAGATTCAACATTCTTTTCCTTGTTTTGGTTCATGGTTGAAGCACCTAGTGGATGATTTAGATAATGATCAGTTGGATGTAGTGTTTATGGTTGCCTGGTCACTGTGGTATGCTTGGAATCAATTGGTTTTTAAAAAAAGAGTGACTACCGTCACAGATAATGCAACTAGCTACTTCTCTATTGCTGGAATTTCAAGAAAGTAGAGAGAACTTAGTACAGGCTCAACAGAGGTTTTCTAACCCAATCCTGCAGTGGCAACCGTCGAAGGAAGATTTCTATTAGATTAACACTGATGTTACGGTAAGGCTTAACAAGTGTGGAATCGGTTTGGTTGTTCGAAATCATCATGGGGAGGTTATCGCCTTAGGCTGTGCTCTATTACCATTGTCCCTTTCACTAGAAAATGCAAAGGTAGAAGCTATTCCATTTGGATTAAAGCGGGCAAGGGATCTTGGTTTTGTTATTGTAAATGTAGAATCTAACAGTCAGACTATGGTCAAGCTTCTCCAAGAAAGAGCCACTCCTTAATCTAAGCTTGATACCCACACTCTCCAAATTCATGTCGTTGCAATTGAATTTTCTTCTTTTTCTTTTAGTTTTGTTAGTAGGACATGCAATAAAGGGGCCCATAGTTTGGCACAATATGCTCTCTCTTCTATTGCGTTAGAGTAAATTTGAGTTGAAGCTATTCATTAACCTTCTCAACATGTATTGGTTGATTTAGCCTTTATAATGTCGTAATGAGATTCAGTTTTTATCCTAAAAAAAAAAAATCAACGCTTCTTACTCCTCAAATTAGTAAGTAAGAAGATCAATTAAACCACACCTTATTGATTTTTTCCAATCACTTTTATTATTTTTGTTATTCATTTTTGTACTTATTATTGTCATAATATTATATATTGTTACAATCCAATCTGAACAATTTAACTCAACCTAGAGATTTAAAATTTTATTGAATTAGATTTAGTCAATTACCTTTATGATTTATGGGTTAGTTTGTGAAACTATTGTATAATTATGTTATTTAAAACATTTTATTTTATAAGTTATTTTTCTTTTTTTTAATATTTGTTAGTTATTTTTCTTAAATAGTTGTATTTTATTCAAAAATTTTATTATTAATTGAGCTATAAATTTACTTTTAATTTAACTCTTTTATAATCTACAGATTTATGCATTTAATGGGAAAATTAAGTGAAAGAAAATAACTAGCCCATATTACAAATTATGTACTTTAAATCCATAAATTTAAAAAACCTATCCACATGTATCCTATCCTAATTGGATGTTTTGTTTGCCTTTATTAGTACTCCCAATTTTAAAAAAAAAAAAAATTTAAAGACATATATTAAGACTAGACTTACTTATAACTCAAAATCTAAATATAATACCCTCAAATCCAACTTAATTTCCAATATTGTGAACAATTACCTAAGTATAAAAGTAGGAAAGGACCTTAATTTTAAACACAAGGCCCAAAAAATAATTTTTGAAAATTAGATATCAGATCAGAAATATCAATTTTTCATAATTATATAAAGGGAGGCAATGCTAGGTAGAGTCCTTAGGGGTCATCCCACTCGCAAGAATTTTTTTTTTTTTCTTTTAATCTTATTAAAAAATTACAATATGATATCTAAAAAACTCAAAAAATTATATTTTGCACCCAAAGTTTTAAAAAAAATTATTTCGTGCCTTAAATAATTTTTCCTAATTTCATCCTTGCATCCTCTTATATCTATACATGGGATTCACTTCATTCGTGCATTTTGTTGGAATTAATTATTTTATTTTTATTATTTTAAAAAAAAGCCATTTTACACCTCATATTTAATTTCATATAATCATATTATAATTTGTTCAAATTTTGATATTTGCATAAATGAAAATACAAGAATTAAAAGAGAGGGAGACAATAACAATTGATTCCTATTACATCCATTTACAGCTTAGATACTAAATAGGCGAAAAATTAGATAACCGTTGAATCAAATATTAAAGATAAAGATAAATAATTAATTTTCATAAAACAGATGGATAAAATAGTAATTATATAATAATTACTTTTTAGTAAAATATAAATTATTTAAAATTTTTATTCAAAGATTAAGGAAGTAATTAATTCTCCTGAATTATAAATTAGGGATAAATTGACTAAATTACCATTTATATCAAAATCAATAGTTATTTATGAAATTATTTATTATATCTAATATAAATAAGAATAATATTAAAATAATATTTAAAATAATTTATATTTTATTATAAAAATAATTATTTAAAAATGACCAATATTTTATAATAAAATAATTATTTAAAAACGATTTATACTTTACAACAAAAGAGTAATAAATATACAGAAAGACTGAACGTGGAGGGCACATGCTGGGCGTTGGCTCGTGGAAAGCACGAGTCGTTCTCTTTTCTGATATTGTTGTGTGGGTTTTGTTGATGACAAAGAAGCCATTTTCTTAGATCCATTTTCTGCACTAAAAAATTTCACAAAAATAAACCTAGTTAAACCGTAGAATTTTCAATACTGGTCTCTTGAACCAATTAATCTCATAGAAAGATTTAAAGAAAAAGATGGATCAATGGAACCCAACGACAAATGATTTCTCTCAATCCGTAGAAGAAGCAGCAGCAGCAGCAGATATAGTTCCTTCGACTTCTCTTCACTCTTTGCCCTCCAATTCAATCTCTGAATCCAGGTTTCTTTTCCATTTTCAGTTTTTCTGCAATTATTAGTTTCTGTAATTGTGAACACTTGTTACTGTTGATTGTTTGATCTAGTCATTCTTTGGAATTAGGTTATAAAAGAAATCCTTTTTTCCCTCTTTTGCTTTGAACGGGCTTTTACAACTAATGAAATCGAAATTGGGGTTTCTTGAATGTTTCTATTTGGGTCTTAGATTTGCAATTTTAAGTTGAGGTGGAGATTTATTTAAATTTTGTTATTTTCAGCTGTTCATTTTGTTTTCCTAATGAAAAGGATATGTTGTTTGCAGGCAGAGGCAAGAAGCAGAGCTTAAGGATCCAATTGCTGCAAGAAAGGTTCAAAAGGCAGACAGAGAAAAGTTGAGGAGAGACCGTCTTAATGAGCAGTTTCTTGAGCTGGGAAACACATTAGGTAATATATTATTGTTTCTACCTCATTCTATTGTATTTATATATCTAATGGCTGATGCATGCATACCGATCAATCTTGGCTTAATGGTACTCGAGTCATTCGGGGCTATGATATTGCAACTTGGAATATCTAATATATACGTATATATATATATATATATATATATATATATATATATATATATATATATGTTCCTGTAATTTAAAGGCAGCTTGTTTTCTTCCATGGACCTTTCCTGCAAAAGTATGAGTTGAGCTCTAGCATGGACATTTTTGCTCAAGAATATGATTGTTTTTTTCTATTTAAAGAAGTTGAAACTCTGAAGTATCAGCTTGCCTTTGGATTGCTGCAGCTTCCACTGAAGTCCTAAATTAGACTACAATAGCATATGTATTATCAAATGTAAATAGTTACTTCAAAATTGACTTTGAGATTCTGTTTAGTTTCTTCATTTTGAGGTCTCTTATTATTTTGCTAATGATGGATAGCAGCTGTTGGTTGCTGTTGATGAATCAGTATTTTGGCAGAGAAATGTGAATATAGTATTATAATTTCATCCCTGTTGTATATTGCCTTAGCCATAAATGTGCACTTACCTTCTGTCTTATCATTTCCGGTGAATCTGAAATGCCTGATTTTTTATTTTAATTATCTGTTATACTCAAATTTAGACCCAGATAGACCAAAGAATGACAAGGCAACCATTTTGACTGACACAATTCAAATGCTTAAGGATCTAACTGCTGAAGTTAGCAGACTAAAGGATGAGTATGCCACACTATCTGAAGAATCTCGGGAGGTGATTGTCTAAATGATGTTCAGTTCTAATGGCTGTGCTTTTCTGGCAAATCGGTCTTGTGATAAGTTGTTTTTTTGTCAAGTATAGCTAATGCAGGAGAAGAATGAGCTTAGAGAAGAAAAGGCATCTTTAAAATCTGATATTGAAAATTTAAATGCTCAGTACCAACAAAGAGTGAGGGTTATGTTTCCATGGCTTGTTGCTGATCCTTCTGTTGTAATGGGTCCAACATACTCATATCCCGTTCCTGTACCTGTTCCACCTAGCCCTATTCCCATGCATGTGTCACTGCAGCCATTTCCCCTCTTCGGAAATCAAAATCCTGCCGCAATTCCTACTCCTTGTTCAAACTTTATTCCATACCCAACTCCTGTTAATCCTACAAATGAACAAACGTCAGTCCAATATGCTTCGACTTCTCATATTTCAAGCAAACACGAATCTAAGGGCAAGTCAGCAGAATATCCAAGGAGCAGTAATGCAGAAAGATGCGATGATTCGAATGACGTTGCAACAGAACTTGAACTGAAAATGCCAGGGTCATCAACTCAACAGGTTGTTTTTGAAGTTAGGTTATTTAGTTCTTGCAGAAATGCTCAATGCATAAAGAGAAAAATCTGATTGAAAAAAAGATTTATGCAGGATATGTCAAGTGGAGAAAGGAAAGGCAAGCAGTTGCAGAGAAAGGAAAGAAATAGTAGAAATGGTAGCTCCTCAAGCAGGTATTCTTCATCTCATGGTGTTCAGGATAGCTCCTCTAACAGCGTGGGAGACATCCCAAAATCTTCTAGTTGATCTGTTGCTATTAACCTAAAGGTAGTGGAAATGCTTTTGGGCTTTGGCTCTCAGCTCAGAAGCTAGGTGAATTGCTGGTAACTGGTAGACAACCGTTCAAATTAGGGGTAATTTCTCAGTTATTCATAGCAGCCAAAGAACCTGAGTTGGCCTGAACTGTGATCGTTTCTAGGTTTTGATGTCCCCTTGGCTAATATGTTATAAGTGGGTAAAATTCTTTGTAAAGGATCTGTATGAAATTGCTTCACTTTTTAATTAACCCATTCGTTTAATTGTAACCTTTCTTTTTTTTTTTTTTTTTTTTCTTTTGTTAAACCACAAACTGTTATTCAGACTCTATCACTGGGGACCATTTGTCCGAGTCGGGGTTAGTCGCAGTTAACGCTTTTTGACTCTCTCTGCAATTGTGTTTAGTGAGGATAGAATTTGAGAGTTCTTCTCATATGTCTAGCCTACGTTGCTAATTTCATTAAACCACAAGCTATAGGCTTTTCAATTTTAACTTTAATAATTTCATTGTCATTTTACCTGCATAAACAAAAACAACGGCCTGTTATGGAGGTCGAATACATTGTAGATCGTTTAATATCTGAACTTTAAAAAAAAAAACCTTGTGATAACCTAAATTATAAAATTAATTTTGTGGCATTTTGAATTTCATTTTTCGTAATAATTTTAAATCTTGTTACACTAAAATTAGAAAATTTTAAGGTTTTTTTCTTTTATATGTAAAATATTAATTTGATGTGGATAATATTTTTTTTTTTGCAAATTAATTTAATTTTATAAATTTAAGCGTTCAATAAATTAAATAAAATATTTATAAGTTAAAGTATTTATTGAATCAAATAAAACTTGAAATCTAGAGTGTCACGAATTTTTTTATAAAAAGTACATGGGTGAATTCAGAATTTAGAAACACACAGTGAAATGGTAATGGTAAACGAATCCAAAAGACATGGTTTAGATTATTACTTGTTTCCACTTAAAATGATGGACTGGTGAGCATCGTCATGCCTGCAAATACAGTAATCTATGCATAAAAGAGAAGCAAATTGGCATAATAAACTTTTATTAAATGCAATGAATTTTTGTCTCAAATTGTCTGCATCAACGAGATTAGTTTACCTCTTAGAACAACACAACTAAATTTTTAAATTTATTTAGCACATGAATTTTGAATTTAATATCAATTTACCCCATTTCAAACAAAAACAATAAAATATTTAAGTTATCAAATTACATTTATCTGTATATATTACATCAAACTCATCCATCCAAACCTTTCAAAGAGTTACTTGAATTTCAATAATTATAAAAGGGAATTTTTTTAATTGATTATTTTAAAAGGATGTTTTATTCAAGTACTTTGGATAAGTAGATACATTTAGAAGTTTGTATGACACGATGAAGCAAATCCCGCATTAAAAATGTTGATCTTATAAGTAAAAAATACATTCAAATTGAAATGAAATCTTAAATATTGTCCGAGACCACTAAACCTGACTTATGTTTCAAGTTTATAGATTGCATTAAGCAGCAAATCCTATCAGGAATGCTAAGAGAGAGTTTAATTAGCAACCATCATGCATATACGAAACAAATAAGTACAAACTTATGATTTCCACTAACACACAATGAACACAAACTGATTTCTCAACAACGACTATTCTTTCGTACTTTATTTGTAGTTAAGAATTACAATTCGAAGGGCTAGATGAAGAAAGTCCCCAGCGCATCGTAAAGAATGTACAATATATTATGACCACCACACTAAGAGCCATCCTCCATAGAGAACCACCCCTCTCCACTTAATATGATACATCCTCTTAACATGATTTCTATCATTGAAAACGTTTTCTAATTCAGAAAAGAGGTAAATGGTAGGGTGACGGAGAGAAGTACCACATTCGCATGTATTCTTTAAGTTTCTGTAACTCTCTCTCTCTTGTCTCAATCTTCAAAACTCCATGGTTGCTCTATACCTTTCGTGAAGTTCGTTGGACAGATGGGCTTGGTGCATTTCGCGAACTAATACTTGCAGTTCTGAGAAGCCTACGGAATTCTGGAAGACTTATCTTACCATCTTTATCAATATCAGCC
Organism: Jatropha podagrica; assembly: GCA_947857235.1. NCBI lineage: Eukaryota > Viridiplantae > Streptophyta > Magnoliopsida > Malpighiales > Euphorbiaceae > Jatropha > Jatropha podagrica. The sequence continues at coordinate 8,601 of CANUEP010086338.1, forward strand.
TCTTCAAGAAGTGGGTCAATGGAACCTTTTAAGCCCGTGTGCTACAAAGCAATAATAAAGCATAATCAGTTTTGAAGCAAGTATTTTTAGCTACAAAGGTCATAAAAATAAAAGGATATTGTTTCGCTGCCCATGGTATCCTAGCCTTGCCCAAGGATATGAAGTGCAGGGTAAAAAGTAATATGGCAACAAACACAAGATGAAGGCAGGATTATTCAATTGCTACACCTATAAGATTCAGAATACCAAAACCGAATGCATCTATTCTTTACAATCCTAGAAATTTGTTTAATTAGATAAAGCTGCCGGAAAGTCCCATAAAGTAGGCATTAAGCTCACTCTGCCATATGTAAGATATTAATGGATATTTGATGTAAGATACACTGACCATTCTTAGTTCCTCCGGTGTTATATAACCATCTTTATCAAGATCAAATTTCTCAAAAGCAGCCTGTGATCGCAAGTGCCACTTCTCAGAATTGTGTTCCTCTAGCTGATGCACATGTAGAGCAGCCGCAACAAACTCAGAGAAATCAACGAGTCCATCCGTGTTACTGTCGATCTGCATCAGAAAAGGTAAACAAGCCGTTAGGTCCCAGTTTCACAGGCAATGTAAAAGAAGGCAAAGGAAATGTCATATTGTTGAACACAGATAGAGAAGAACCCTTCGGAGGGAATCACTAAAGCAACTGATCCCAGGAACAGAGAGGGGTATATCAGCAAATGTTCTCAAATAGCACTGAGGTGGCCAAACCCCTTGGCATTGGTACACTGTTAGAGACCATTTTTCTTGTTCCCAGAAAAAAAAAAAAAAAAAAATGCAACTATTAACAAGACCAACAAATGTTACATGATTCATTATCCAGGGAATATAAGAAGGATAAAAGTTGAAGGCTCATTTTTCCTCCTTTCTCCATAAGAAAAATATTCTTAGACTATAAATCATGCTTACTGCTTGAAGAATCTCAAGGACACGAGAATCTTTCATCTTCCAGGGAAGATCTTTAGCAAGGGCCTGCATTAAAAAGATCCTTGTTAATATAAAATTTCGAAACTATGTGCATGGGAATATAGTTCATTCAAAAATAGATACTACTGGATTAACAAGAAAGCAAATATACCTGTCTCATCTCTTCAAGACTGATAGAACCATTTTTATCTACATCAATTGCATCAAATTGATCCCGAAGATCAGCCAGCTCTGCATCATCAAGTGTGCTAGCTAATGCCTGCAAGCAATGTGTCAATTATTTGTGGGGGGGAAAAAAGGCATACACAGAGGAAGAGTTGTCTTCTGTTGTTGGTTTTACCCTTAGAGCAAACTGTTTCAGACGACTGTACTTGACAAATTGTCGCATATTACTCAGGACAGATATGTCAATAGGTATTTCAGATGCATCTCCTCCTTCTCTAACCCATGGGTGTGCTGCAAAAAAGAACAGCATTTAAAATCCAAACGGTCATGCATATACCTCAACTGTATTGCCCATAACTTATCAACATTTATTTCTTTCCTAAGTGACAAGTCAGACACATACATAGGGCCTGAGCAGCAGTGAGTCTAACACGAGGATCCTTCACCAGTAACTTCTTCACAAAATCTTTGGCACTATTGCTTATGGTTGGCCACGGTTTACGGCGAAAGTCAGGTTTATTCCTCAAGACCTGCTGACATTGGACATCAGTTTCTGAAAATAGTAAATATTAACAATGAAAAGATACATATTGTACCATGCAATCCAATTAAATAGGAACCAGACGATCAGAAGAACTTAGAAATGATCGAGTTCATAAAAAATAAGAACTTACAAATGATCAAGTTTATATAAAACTTCAATAGAACACTCAGATGTTCCTTTTCTGAATTTAAAATGTAGTTGAGTACAACACATAAGGAAGCAAGTATAGTAGTTCAGAATGAATGTTACATAAATGGAGGACTATAGGACTATCCATTTTAGCTTCAAATACACAAACTGAGAACTGGAGCATAAACCATCCTACAGCACCCATGAGTCAAACAGAAAATCGCATATATGTTGTAAAAAGGTTGGTTATGAACGACATTGTCCAGAAAAACAAAAAGCAAATCTGATTTTGTTACCAAAACCTTTGTAGAATACATTTCAATCACAAAAATGAATGAAAAACAAATGGGAAAAAAAAAAGCCAATGTCCAAAATTAAGGTTGTACTATACCTCCTTAAATATACCATCCTCAGTCCTATCCCAAAAAGGGCGCCTTCCACATAGCAAAATGTAAGTGATAACACCGATGCTCCAGACATCTGATTCTGGTCCAGACCTTCGCTTTAGGACTTCAGGGGCTACATAGTAGGCACTGCCTACAATATCTTGAAACTTCTTTCCTGCATTCAATTGGATAGTATGATATATGGCTTCGGCAGTTCTTGAATAGAATGATCTAAAACATTAATCATAGCTTGGCAAGAGTATGAAAGTCCCTCTAGCGTATAAGAGAAGTATCTATTGTGTGTGTGTGTGTGTGTGTGTGTTTGTGTTTGTGTGTACAAGCATAGATAAAGTTATTCGTTACCCCATCACCCCCACATAAGCACATGTAAGATCTTCATAAGAAGAACTACTGTTCACCTGGTTTTATGAAGTCTGACAAGCCAAAATCTGTGGCCTTCAAAGGTGAGTCCGCCTTGGCTGATTTGAAAAGAAAATTCTACAGGCAAGTAAAATAAGCATATCATTCTCAAGATCCATGACTCTCAATATTATGAGCATTTAATCCACATTGATAAACTTTATCATACCTCTGGTTTCATGTCTCGGTGAACCAAACCATGTAAATGACACTCAGCAGCAACTTTGAGCATCTGTCGTACAACTACTGCTGCGTCTTTCTCGGAATAACGACTGTCCTTCCTGATTCAAGAAAATCAAGAAGAGGCATATTAAATCATTCTACTGAAAATGATAACATACCAAAAACACTTTTCTGACTAAAAATTTAACAAGAATAATATGTTAGAAAGATAAACTGCAGCAAAAAACAATACATTTCCAGAAGAAAAGATTCTTACTTCGCCAATATGCGGTCTAGCAATTCACCACCCTCACATAACCTAGTGAAGGATTGTAAAAAGAATGCAATAGTCAACCATATAGGAGAATGGTGCAAGAAATAAGAAATTAATAAATGCATATTAACTGGGGCAAAGAACTTTTTTTCTTTTGAAGAGATACATTTGTAGGAAGAACTGCAGTAAAAATCGATTCATGGCAACAGAACTATAACAATGAGACTTACTCCATCACTATATATACATAAGAATCATCCTCGAATGCGTTATAAAACTGCACAACATTCTCATGGCCAGTAAGTTCTCTCAATATCTTGACCTCTCGCTTTACATCCTCAACAGCAATAGGAAGAATCATCTAGCACCAAAGCCAAAAGTTAGCTTTAAAATATCATAAAAAGATCAATCAACAGATGAAACTAATTAAAGGAAATTTTTCTTAGAGAACTAAAAGCAACATCACTTATTCCATCTTAAGCTTTCAAGCTTTCAACGGCCACAAACTAAGCAATCTAGTCTCTCTACTACAATCAGAAATAACTAAAGAATACTACATATTGCCTAACTGAAGAACATGAGAGAAATTTTCCAATGTTATAAGAATGGGAATACAATTTTACTAAAGAACAGATATATAAGAACAAGGACATTCCTCTGCAACTAAGATGGTGTGTCCAAAACAAAGCATCTTCCCTTTTCAGTGTGAAGGGGTAATGCATGCCTTACAAAACACTTTCCCCATTGTAAGAACAGATTACAACTCTAAAGAAATGTGATTATAGTGTAGAATCATTAGAAAAGACATAAAAAGGAGAACTCTTAAATTACAGGCAACAGTCTACCAAGACGATATGAAAAGGGAAGACAACAAACTTTAACTAAATAGTAAACATTTGATATTGCTATGCAATAATTCCCATGGATTAATATTGATGCTACCAACAAAACCAAAGCTATGACGCTGCAAAACAATGCTGTTGATTCCCCAACTAAATTCAGAATGATCGGTAATTGGACATAGTAAGATACAGGTAAACTCAAAGAAAATCATGTCGGAAATCTCATAGATGGAAGAATTTCTAAAACAATCGATTTGGGAAGAAAAATGGGAACGGACACCCAAAAGGAGACACATCAATGCCCCCACAGAAAAGAAAACAGTAAAGGCAACTTAGTACAAGCTTGATGTTCAAGCAAATAGAGTTCATTAGTATAATTGTAAATTGAGTAAATGGGAATCCATATATGAGAAAAGCAAAAGAAATCCAAGGATCTTCTGCTCAATGTCCATTATTGGAAGCCAAATCAGAATCTTTAGTAGCCAAACCACCATGAACAATAGTAATTACAAAAATTATTAGTTTTCTCTTACACCTCATTAACCAGACAATTGAAACCCCCAAGTCATTTACCCGAAAGAGAAAATAAAAAGGCATCTGGAAAAGACCCCAACAACCCAGATTCACAAATACCCAATTTAGGCCATGAAACACACAAAAAAGAAAAGCATTGAGAAAAAAAAATTAACTCAATTCGCCAAAATTTTTTATATTTATAAATGAAAAAAAAAAATACCTTATTTTTTTCAATCTTCTTTACCGCGACACGATCTCCGTTACCCTTATCAGTGGCAACGTAGGTATACCCAAATTGACCATGACCCAACAATTTACCGATCGTATATCGCTTATCAAAATCCTTAGCGTAACCAAAATCCGTGCGCTTCCCACATGGGATCACCCCACTTTGTCGCCTAGAAGTCTGCTTCTCTTTCACCTTTTGCTGTTGCTGTGATTGTTGTTTACTCTTACGAGTCTCATTATTATTGTTATTATTACCTGATGATGATTGTTTATTCGCTGTCGTTGACGGTGCCTGGGATACGGTAGTGGACGTGGAGCTTTCTTTACGGTGAAAGTGGTGGTGGCCAATGATGGCCGTAGTGCCGGTGTTATTGCTATTAGAACCACTGACTTTGATGGTGGAGAAGCAGGCACCCATTGATTGAATTTATCAAACAATTATTGGTAAACTTTCATTACAATCAAAAATATCGAAAACAAAAATGGCCAATAATTTTTGTAACATGCAGGTCAATACCAAAATCAAACTTATAAAGATAAGGAGGATGATGGGGTTTTGGGGGGGGCGAAGCAAAGGAGAAGATAGGAGGAAGACGAGAAGAAAGAGAGGCGATGGAGAGGGTGGAGGTGGTGGTGATGGTGGTGGTCAAAAGAGACTTTCTTTTTCGTTTTTTTTTTTTTTTATTTAGTCTTTTTGTTTTGTTTTCTCTTCTGAGCTTTGACAGCGAGAGGGAGAGAGGAAATTTGGTTACAGAAAGCTAACTCCGTTCCCCGTTATTTTGAACAGAGATGCAAACGCAAAATAAAAGTTATTGGTTAATATTTTTTTTAATAGTACAATTTTTTTCTTTCCAAACGAATTATTTTCATTTGCAATATTTTTATTTTTTAGTAAGTTAGGTTATTCACAAAATTAAACTATTCAAATCTATAATTATTAACACTTTAGTTTAGTTACTATTATAATTTAATAAGCCTCGTCATAATTAAATATTTTTAATTTTCTCAATAAAAATTTGAAACTATATGTTTCTGTTTTAGATCACTTCGCAAGGATTAAAGAGTTTTGAGTCACTTTATAAGGTTTCAAAAATTTATATATATGTGCATATACTATTATTATAGTTACGATAATTACTATTATCAATCTAGATCTACCTACCTATTTCTTTTTTTTACCCTACAATAAAAATTATTTATTGTTATTTTTCATTGTAGTCGTATATAAATAGATATTGATTTAGGATTAAGAGCTAAAAGTTACATATTGAATGATGATTTATTTTTTTGGACACTTATTAAGAATTTGCATTTATATATTAGGGATTAAAAGCTTATGTCTAAAGATTGAATTAAATTTATTTACCATTAAAAAAAATAGAATTAAATACAAAAATAGTATTGCAAATAGCTTATATGATAAAGTAATATAAATTAAGTAATTGTATTTATTTTAATCTATATAACAACTTATGCTTTAATGTTATATGGAAGATTAAAAGAATACAAATATATAATGAACATAATCAACGTGCAAGGTATGTCATAAAAAGACTAGTATATATAAAAGTAGAAATGAGTAGAAAACATTTGGATTGCCAAAAAAACGTTTAATCTAAGTTTATGGATTAATAAAAATACCAATAAGAATTTTAATTTTATTGATTGAAAAATAAAGATAATTTAATTTTAGTTGATCATATTAATTTTCTATTTAGATATAAATTCTATTGGATAAATTAATAAATTATATTATATACTCTATAACTTATATATTACATATGGTAAGAGTATAATATTTTTAAGAATTTTAATTTTATTGATTGAAAAAAAAGGTAATTTAATTTTAATTGGTTATGTTAATTTTCTATTTAAATCTACATTCTATTGAATAAATTAAGAAATTATATTTCATACTAAATAATGTATATATTAAATATGGTAAGGAAGTAATATTTTTTAGGATTTTAATTTTATTGATTTCAGAAAAAATAATTTTATTTTACTGGTTAAAAAATAAAAGTAAGTTTAATTTTATTACATATATTATACCGTATAAGTTATATATTAAATATAATAAAAATATAATATATTTAATTATTATTTTTAATAAATCTTTAATTTGATTAGTTGTGATCACTATTGTTAAACGTGACCTAAACATTGTAGCTCTCTGATATGTAACTCATAACATTATTTCGATTCATTACGCATTCTATCTATTTATATCTATCTATCTATGTTTATATTATATATGAATATAGAAATATGGAGAGAATAATGAGATTGTCGATATCGCATTCAATGAAATTTAAAATATCCTAAAATAGCATTAATCGTATCCAATTTGAAAATTACATTTTATACCGATGAGTGGTCTGATACTCTTTTTCCTTAAGTGAGATTGAAGATTTGATCCTTATAGATAGAGCAAATATTCGCTGAGAGCACTTTATCCCTTCTTGAACCGATAGTGCGAACAGGATATTGTTCTAGCCCAATGAGTGCTCGGAATACATGTGGTTAAAACAATAAGAAAAAGAAAAATTACATTTCATTATTTGATTAGATATAATTTTTAAAAATTATTTTTTAAATAAATAAATATATATAATAAAATGAAAAAAATATACCTTTTTTTATAGTTGTAGGAAAAATTATGAATTTATTTAGCGAGGATATAACATTTCTTTTATGTAATCTTTTTTTTATTATTTAATTAATTAATTTATTTATTTTAAATTTGTAATTTGCAATAATAGAGAAACAAAATACTTGAATAAGGTTATTAACCAATTAATATTAGATCCTAACATGATTTGTTTTGTAATTTTCATTTATTGACTTAACTTTTTATATCCATCAAAATCTAATTTAATTAAATTATAATATGTTTCAAGATTTTTTTAAATTTAAATTGATAACTTTTTTAATATAATTTATTTGTTGTCATGAGTTCTTAAAAGAGTTTTATCATTACTAAAATTTTGTTCTTTTTCTTTTTCGTTATTAAATTAATTTGTAATCATTATGACTTTAATTTAGTAAAAGATTTATATCTCCCTTGCAATAAATAGATGACTTTCTGATTAAATACTTTTAGTTTTTTTTTTTAATTTTTAAATATGTTTGACTTGAAAGAAAATAGTGCTTATGAAATTAAAAAAAAAGCTATAACTATATATTTTTACTTTGAATCATTTTTTTGATTTCAAAAGCTTTCTTGTATATTCATATATTTCTTTTTCTAATACACTGGGTAACTATTACTATCACTACAGTCAAACCGATTATCATTATTAATTTAAATTATCTTCTCATTTCTTTTGTTTTACCTAGCAGTAGAAAAAAATTATTATTTTTATTATAATTGTATATAGATATTGATTTTGGGATTGAAGTAGGGTTGATGATTGAGTGATGACTGATTTTCTCTTTGAGCATTTATCAGGGTTTTAAGACTTTACACTTATAAATTAAGGACATAGGAATTTCGTTGAATTTTATTTTGAAATGACTTCATTATATAAAAATAGAATCAAGTCTATAAGAAATAGCATTGCAAGTAATTTATACGGCAAAATCTAATATAAATTAACCAATTGTATTTATTTTAATCTGAATAAAAACTTATATTTTAATTTTGTATATAAAAAATTAAAAGAGTAAAAAAAATAAAAACATAACGAGCATTGTCAACGTGCAACGTACGTCATAAAAAATACTAGTACTATATATGAATGTGAAAATAGGGGAATAGCAATGAGATTTTCAATATTGCCCTCAATGAAATTTAAAATATCATAAAATAACTTTAGTTGTAGCCAATTCGAAAATTACATTTTATAGCAAATAGTGTTTGGGTGAGTGATTCAACACTCTTCTCTCTTTGATGAAGTTGAGAGTTCAATCTTTGTAGATTGAGTAAATACTCATTGAATCACTTTATCCTTTTTGTACTTGTGCTTAAAACGGAAAAAAAATTATTTTATTATTTGATTTGATCATATATAATTTTTAAAAATTATTTTTTAAATAAATAAATATAATAATAAAAAGGGTATACTCTTCTTTACTTTTTTTATATGGTTGTATGAAAAATTCTTGGCTTATTTGGAGATAATATAATGTTTCTTTTATGTAATTTTTTATTACTTTATTAATTTATTTATTTATTTTAAATTTGCAACTTAAAACAATAGAGAAATAAAATATTTTAGTAAATTCATTAACCGACTAATATTGGCCCTAACATGATTTATTTTGTAATTTTTTATTTATTGACTTGTTTTTTTTTTCTTTTGTCCATCAATAATTAAATCATAGCATGTCTAAAGTTATTTTTGACATCAAATTGATTATTTTTTTAATATAATTTATTTCTTGTTATATGTTAAGTTTTTAAATGAGTTTTATTTTTCATAAAAATTTATTATTTATTATTTTTTTATTATTGAATTTTTTTGTAACCGTTATCATTTTAATTTAATAAGAGATTTGTTGTTATATGTTAAGAATTAAGTATAAGAATTGTGTTGAATTTTATTTTAAAACCACTTTATTATATAAAAATAGAACTAAATACATAAAGAATAACATTACAATTAGATTATACGGCAAAGTCTAATACAAATTAACAAATTGTATTTATTTTAATTTAAATAAAAACTTATGCTTTAATATTATATAGATAAAAAATTAGAACATCATAAAAAATAAAAATATAACGAACATTGTCAACATGCAACGCACGTCATATAAAAAACTAATGTATATATATATATATATAACAAAAAAAAGACTCGGCTATTGATCCAGCTAAATAATTAGATAGATGGGTCATTGGTTTTGACCGGTAAGTCTAAAATTCAATTAGTAGATTATAAAAGTATTAATTAAATAATTGTAATTTAAAATAATTATAATATAATTAAAAATATTAAAAAAATCGATTGGGCCAATCGGTTTTATATAGACCAACTAATTTTATTGGATTCTCCTTTTTATATGGTTCAAAAGTAAAATCAGCCTAATTTGAAAAGCAGATTCATTGATTCTCCAATTAAGTATTAGAAAAAAGTAAAAATAAAAATAAAAATAAAGAAGAAGAAATATATTCAAATTATAAATGATGGTATGAAGCAATGATTAATATATTAACTATTATGATATTTATCTATTTATAATATAAAATATCCATAACATAAATTCAAAACTGGATAAGTTAGGTAAAGCTAATTCTCCAATTGAGAAATTTTATTATTTAATTTATTTTTCTAATGCTTTTAGATTTTTAGTAATAAAAATCATGAGTCTATAATAAAAATTAATGAAAATAGATGTACATAAATTTAAATTACATTTACTTGTAGCATGTAAAATCAACTATTACAAATACGTTAACTAGCAAAAACACGTTCGAGAAATATTTTTAGATGAACTAAAATTATTTTTATTTTATTTTTTTTACAACATTCCTAACTGAGTTTATAATATTAATTCTTCATATTGACGTAATAATAAATTATTAAGTATATCGTATTGTTTAAATGAGTTAAAATATTATTTTCTATATTAAGATTTTTAATTTGATTATTCAATTCTAATTGAATTTAAATATTATTAATTGAGTCAAAATTATTTTTTACTTTCTTATTTTACAAAAATATCTGTACTTCTAATTAATTAAAGAATTTGAACTTATTAAATACTTTCAACAAAATAAAATAAAATTTAATTTTTGATATAAATTTTTTTAAAATTTGAAATACTAAGAAAAAATCAACTAAAAATAATACTTATTTGCATTGACTCTCTTAAAAAGGATAGGAAAAGCAAGGAAAAAATTATTTGAAAACGACTATACAAGTCATCATCATTGCATAATAAGTACTATATCCAGAATTGATTAATAAATAAAAATAGATATATTTAAAAATTCCCTATTAAAAATCTGATAGTAGTTCAAGATTCAATTTGAAAAGTGAAAAAAAATTATTATTGTGAAAAATGAAAAAAAAAATATTTCTAAAAGTATAAATCAAACTATTATTGTGGGCATTTGACTATAATTTTAGAGAGCGGTTATATATTATAGATTATGATTGAAAATTCAGTTTTGCCCTCCCACTTGTGAAACTTTGGAGAGTTCAAAGTGAATGCAATATTCTATCATCGATTAATTCTGAACTTTATTATTTTGACCGGTGACATTTTTAATTTTTATTTTGACCAATTAAATATTTTAATTTTAAAAATTATATTTATAATATATTTTAATTTTTAAAATTATTTTATTTAATACTTTAAATTATAAAAATTAAATATTTATTAAAAAATAAAAATTATTATTTAAAAATTTGTGGTAACTGTATGTATATAAGTCTATGTTTATAAATAAAAATAAAAATTTCTAAAAATTATTAATATTAATATTATTCAAAAATAATTACATATGTAAAATTTAAAATGTCATAAAATTAGAATGGCAGAGTTTAGAGATAAAGTTTTATTAGACAATGTGAAATGAACTCCGACAACCTTTTCCAATGTGAAATGAACAGTCATGACGTAGTGACCTGGAAAAGATTTGCAATCATGACTTAGGCGCTATCTCGTTACTTGTGTGAAAACAAAAAAGGATTCATTATGATATAGTTTAGTGATGAGTCATAAGCTTTTATTTTTAAAAATCAATCTCATTATTGCTTTATTTTATTGTCAATCAACTAAATAGTTACTTCTTGTTAGTTATTTTCTCCCAATTTTAGAAATTTTACATATATGGTGGATCCTTTCTAGGCATGGCTAATTAAGGGAATCCTCCGTTTCCATTCACTAAATCGGTGATTTAAAATTTTAAACCAAAATCAATTATTTAATCTCCGGCTCAGATTTTGGTATGGTTTCGATAAATTAACGGTTGGAATTATGATTCCAATTCAATTATGGTATTATGCAAATTTTAAAAAAATTTATAAAATTTTGATTCTAAATTTATAAATAAAAAATAATTTTAAAATGTCTAAATTATTATAAAATTTTAAAAGAAATAATTTATATTAACTAATGAATTATTATTACATTAAATTTACAAATTTCGTTGATTTACTAATATAAAAAATTATAATTTATTATTTTGGACTTAAATTAAATTAAAATTAAAAATTAGAAAAAATCAAAGCTGCGTATCTTCTTAGGAATTAGAATTATTACATTATTACATTAAAATTTCATTGATTTAATTTAATTACCTGCGTATCTTCTTAGGAATTAGAAAAAAAATCAAAGCTTATGTAATTCTTTTTTTAATTACAATGGAGATAACCTCCCAATTAATTTTAATTATTGGTGCTATGGTCGCTGTTAATGAGCCGAAATCGTCATCTTCGCTTGAATTTATTGGTTTTGAGTTCTTAACACCACTCTAATCCAATCCTCAATGCATTTTTCACATCATTTATGTAGTTTGTGGACGTGATATTTGAGAAAGGGAAGATACTAATTTAAAATATTAATCATACAATTGAGAACATACTTCAAAAAATAAACAATAGATAATGCCAATATTAAGAAAAATGAAGCAATATAACAAATAATGAACTATGAAAATTTGAGAGAATGAAAATTTAAAAGAATTTTAATCGAGAATAATAGGAGAGTTGCACTTCAACTTTAAACGGCTAAACTCTAAAGACTTTTGCACAGTTGCACTAAAAATTTTGAAATTTTTTTTACAAATCAACTATTCATTTACCATTTTTTTTCAAATTAAATTAAATCATGTACTTTTTTTTCATCACTTTTTATAAATTATATACTATTTTGTAATTCTCTTCACCAAAAATCAAATCAATTGATATAAATTTTTTTATAAAAAAATTTAAGTTGCAATTTTATTTGTGCTTCCGGTTCGAACCTGATTGGAACTGCCAATTAACCGTTGATTCAGATTCATATTTCAACATTCACATAAACTTTAATCAGCCCTTGAACTAACGGTTCCAGCTCAAAATATTCAACCATTAGTTTCGGTCCGTTTCAATTCATCTAAAGTACGGCCCGATTTCAATTATGTTCTGATTTGAACTAGACCGATGTCAATGCATATTCCTTCCCTTTCTTTCTCTCAAGTCTATGGTTTTTCATTTGCATATACTACATTCAACTAAAAATATATATATATATATATATATATATATATTGTGCTATGCGATAAGAGATTCTGGCTCAATCATATATTTCACTATGAACTTTTTTAACTATTTTCGATTCGTTTCCATACCAATCTTTATACTCTGGCTCAATTTATATATATATATATATATATATATATATTTGAAAGTCAATGAGAATGGTTGTGTAATGTGAACGTTATTGATTGGTGTTCGTTGTTTAGTCCCCCACTTCCTCCATTTTCATTGGAGTGGATGCTTTGATTGCCTCTTTCCCAACGATCCACCGCACTTCCAAATTCATCGTAACAGCAAAAGTACAAACTGCCTCATTCATTCACAAATTACAGTTTTTTTTTTTTTTTTTGAGAAATATTATACTCTTTACTGTTTATCAAAACCGTTTATTTGTTGAATTGAAGCAAACTTCGCATTTCATATCACATTTTTCTTTTTCTTTTTTTTTTATGTTTCAAAAGTTCATTGAAAAACTGCAATTTATAGAAACTGGGACTCTTCTAAAATAACAATTTTCATCTAATAGTTTGAGTTTGTCGCAAGGAATTAGATAATTACCCATAAAATTTAATTAGTCACAGATATAATAAATACTAATTATTATTTTAAAAATAATTTATAAATATGATAGTTAAATACGGATCAACTGATATTCGAGTATTCCTCCCACCTATGTTCATTTGTCAATTTTTTTTAATCATTGTGAAAAAAGCAAATATTGCTATTGAAGTCAACTGGAACAAAAAAAGTACTTATTATTATAATTTATATTACTCAATTTCATAACTTTGAAATATTAATCATTAATATTTAATATAGTATATATCAGAAAATATACTAATCATTAATATAATATTTTTATATTTAATATTTAGTATACACTAATCTATATTTTTTTGTGGTGCTTATGCACCCACAAAAAAGAGAGACGGCAGTGTTGCAAAGAAGAAATACAAAAATTGAAAAACCAGAAAATCAAGAAAAGGTTAATTACTTGAAAGTGAGGGCAGCGTAGTGATGAAGAAAAGGGAGAAAAAGATTTGAGAAGCTAATGAAGGGCAAGAAAGTAAGTTTTGGAAAGCTAAAGGAGACCAAGAGAGTAAATTTTGAAAAATTAGTGTTAGAAAGCCGCCGTTAGAGATATCTCGTGAATGGGAGACAAAAATTTAAAGAAAATAATGGATTTATTTAAAATTAGTAATAATGAAAAAGAAATCATTATTACTTAAAACATAATTCTATTTTATTTATTTTTTCTTTTAATTAATATATATTATTACTTAAAACATAATTAATATTTATTTTTTCTTTTAATTAAATATATATATTTAATTATATAAATATATATTTATCTACGACGATGCGTATTAATATATATAATTAATACTGTGGACTACAGAGTAATATCCAAAAATATATATAATTAATAATTTAATTTGAAATGTCAGGTTATTATTAATTATCGCATATTCACCTCAGTAACGTGAGTACTGTCATGTTAGTCCCTGCTATGATCTTTGAAGAAAGAGATCATCCTAATTAAAAGTAACGGAGACTTTGACTTTTAAAACGGAGACCATTTCAAAGTGAATAATAGTCGCATATAAACGTCATTTTCAATGCTTTAAAATTGAAATATTTTCAATAACATAATTTAAATTTATATTATCCTATAACTAATAAATATTTTTTAAAACATTTTTTCACAATTGGATAAAATAAATAATTATCGGAATATTATAAATAACTATGATTTTTTAATTTATTATTTTCTCAATTTGTACCATATATTGAAAAAAAAAATTATTCCAAATGAATTTATTATGAAATTTAAAGTCACGGTTATTGAAAGAATTTTATTTGAGTACTTTATTTAATATGAGTATGAAAATACATATGAATTAAAAAAATGGTATAAATATTTTAATAATATTTTCTCAATCTCGTTTTATTAGCATGATTTGATAAAATATTCATATTAAAAATTTAATTAATAAATTTTTTTTACTCTTAACTCATTAATATATTAATAAAATCATTTACTCTTAACTCATTTATATATTTAAATTTAAAAATTTTATAAATATTTTAAAAAAATAAAATGAGACGAAAATAATAATAAATAATGATTAATAAATTTTTACAAAGAAACTAGGTAGCCATTAGGAATAACTAGTAACAACTGCTACTTGGGAAAGTCAACGAGTCAACGCACCTTCTTATCAAGTACTCCTGTTCATTAGAAAATTGTGGCCTACATGAGTTGTCGTTGTCCAAATTATTTGAAATTGTCAAATCACTCAAAACAGCTCTCTCTTGAATTACAACTAGCTCCACAGAATATATTATTGCATACAATTATAATAATTAAATAAAATTTGATTGATTTTTTTATTTATGAGAAATTTTAAATTAAATTTACTCGATGATAATAATATTCACCAATATATATATAAATTGAAACAAAGAATTTTTAAGACGTTTTTTTTATTCAATATTTCATTTATCTTTTTCTCTAAAATTTTTCTTATTTTTCATATTTTGATTAACAAACATATTTTTTTTTTCAATTTAATATTTAATATATATTGTTTATAATTAATAATTTTTAAATCTTAGTCTAATTTAACTAAAATCTAATATTTTAAAACTTAATATAATTCAACTAAATCATTATCTTTAAAATCTAGCTATATATAATTAAACTTGCATATATACCGTTAGGTACTAAAAGAATCTGTTACACTTCTCTATAACTGAATTTGTTTTCCAACTATTTTATTTTTTTGTGTTTCTTGAGCACCGTATAATTTTATTATGAATATTATTTTATATTTATGACTCAAAGCCTTTCATGAACAGTGATTAGTTTTTTTTTTTAATTTTTATATTTATTCATTTTCATTATTACTGTATTATTATAATTTTTGTTTAATGATTATTGGCGGGCTCTTATTTGATGTGTTTACAAGTGTAACAATTATATGCAACCTCTTTCCTTTCGTCTTTGCAGTATAGAACATGCTAAAGAATTAGTCTTAGATTATTTTTTTTGTTTTGCAAAATTTTTTTTTTATAAATAAATGATTATCTTAGATATATTAACGATTATATGCATGTTTTTATATATACTAATCGTTATTTTACGCTTCGTACGCGGATGAGTATATAAAAATAAGTGATTCAATTATATTATAAAATAAAAAAATAACATAAAAATTCAAATAAAATACAAATATAAATAACATATGTACATATAATATTTTAGAAGTTAATATATTTTTTAATATATATATATATATATAGACCTAAATTAAAAAATTTAAAAGCCTAATTATTCTTAAAAATTTGAAGGATGGATAAGTAATTGACTTTTCAATATATATAAATATTTATACACATAAAATTAAAAAATTATCACAATATCAATATTATATACTATTAAATTAAAAAAATTAATTAAAATGGCCAATCAAAATAAGAAAAATACACAAGATTTGGCATTTCACTACTAATGAAAACTAATGGCCTGAAAACACACCTCTTCGCGTCTAGGAATCCAGTTATTTGGCCATATGTTAAAGAGAACCTCAATGAGGAAAAGTGATAACAACTGGAAATTTATGCAGCTCGAATTCACCCTATGTTTTAAAATAGACTGTCTAAAAAAATCCAATTGGTTTAATTCAAATTTGAAAACAAAATGCACCCATAACTTTTATTAGCTCAATTTCGCTTTAAATGCTTAGTTCTGCTTTGTGCTGATTGTTTGCAACACTGGATCCAAGGTTGAAAAGTTATTCTTCCTTCAGGGTAAATTATGGTTACTGATTGTTTGCACCTCTCCTGTCACATTGTACGAAATTTTTTCTCGAACATACCTCTCAGTGGATTTTACATTTATAACTTGTTTATCTGATTAAACAATAATACTCAGGAGGAAAGTGCTTCTTAATGATACTGTAGGATTTATATCAGATTTGCATGTGCATAAGTGTATGCAGTTGCTTTCTTCATGTTTTTATAGTTGATCGCATTTATTTCCATATTTAGTGAAAGCATTTCATGCAACCTTGGAAGAAGAAGTGGAAGCAGACCTTCTATTGGTAAGTTAGGCTTCCAGCACATTTGAATTTATTGGTGGATGTTTTATTATTTTTTCAGGGTTAGGGTCTGTTCATTTGGTATGGTCCCTCCTTATTTTGCATTTGGTTGATTAAACAGTTAAAAGGTACTGTGAAATAGAACTGGAGAGAGATATAAAACATGTATATATAATATATAAAAGAAATAGAAATATGATGAATGTGAGACATAAAACTACATTTCTTCATATTTTCAAGCTTCTTCTAAAAGTTGATATCAACTGTCCTTTTTGTCCCGTCCAGTGAATGGCGTGATATAATGATGCTTAAATGTTTTCCTTTTATGGCAAATGATTTTATTTAGCTTACCATTTCTTGAGGTTTTCAAAGAAATTATGTTTCTAAAACATTGACTAATCTTGGTGCAGCATGTAATAGACCTTTAGGTGCAGATTAATCGCCCTGGCACTTAGGACTGAGCAAATGGTCGGTTCGGTTCAAATCAAACTGAACTAAAATCATAAAATACAGACCAAAGTTTGAATCAAGTCAATTTCATCTCATATTAGATTAATAAGATCTATACAGTTTTGTTTCACAGGTGAAATGAAAAACTTCTTAGGACTTCATCCATTATAGGATTTCTCTTAAGTGAGCATATTTAACTCCGAATGTACTTCTCACTTTCTAAGTCATTCCACCAGAAAGCTAATCTAATGATTAATTTCACATATTAGATACATGATTCGATTTATTCATGTATTTCGTATTTCACTCTAGCTAGTCTGTCATCCTAAAAGTCAAATTAGCAAAGAACTTTATTCTATCACTCTCTTAAGACTGTTTTGTCAAGTTGGAATGTCAGATTGAATGGATACAATTAATTATTTTCTCGTACATTTAATGATCTTTAACTTTTTTTTCTTCATTTGGATAATACTTTCAAGAAATTACTGCAGTATTAATTATTTTATTGCAATTTTATTATTATCTAATTATTTTTTTTAAACTTTGATTTAATTAAATAAATATTAATTAAAAGATAATTTAGTCTCATTTTTAAAAGAATTGAGATAAAATTGCTACCTATAAGAAATATAAATGTGTAACACATGCTTGTTAATGATGAATTTTAAACCATTCAATTAAAAAAAAAAAATGTCCTTTTCACTTTTTCTTTTTGGCTGGCGCAATAATTAGATATCTTTATAAATTTGTGGTCACGTTATATGAAAAAATAAATTTTTTTTTTTTTTTTACTATTGGAGGAGAGTGAATATAAAGGAATTCTTCAAATGGAGAATCATTTTTTTGTTTTTAAACATGAAAGGTTTCATGAATCGGAGGAATGTTGTGAGCTATACAGTAGGAGAAAATTCTCCTCTTTGAATAATATTTATTAGAGTGAAAATAAATTTTATAGTAGAAAAGACTCGAACCCGAGACATCTTACTCTTTATCTTATATAAAAAATAAAAAAACTAATCAAATCATAAAAGATGATTAATTTTGTAACACCCTAAGAAATCCTATATCAACTCTGCATAATGTGTGAGTGATTATATAAAAATGGATAAGGCTTAGATTAGTAAAAGACGTTTTACGTTACAAATTGATTCTAACTCAAAAATAAAACTGTACGAATTTGAATAGATTCAATTTGAAGTGGACAACATCTTTTTAGGTTTGGGATCCCACAAATTGATTTTCTTTATAACTTGTCTTGACAAGCCTGCAAGTCACGTGTTTATCTCCATAATATTATTTTAACTTAGTAATTATTACTAAATTATTTTCATTTTCCTCATAAAAATACTTTATCTAATTTCATATATTTATAATTTAAGTTCATATATACTAAATGTTGTTGAGTATTCCCTGTGTTTCGTTTTAAAAAGCCATATTTCATTTTTATCACAAGAACTAAAAAAAATGATTATAACACATTGATTTTCTAAAAATATAAAATAAAAGATTTAAATTTTTTTATTAAAATTAAAAATTTTCTTCTGTTATAAATTATATAATATAATGGATATTTATTAAGTTTATTAAAGAAATTAATTATTTTTCGAAAAATTATGTTCTTTGAAATAAAAAATTATGTTTTGTAAGATGAAGGATTATATCATTTAAATGTAAAGTTATGTATTTTAAAATTATTTTTTATATCTTATAAGTAGTTCCTTAATTATATGAATTGAGTAATTAAGATATTAATACAAAATTAATTTATCTAATTTTTAATCAGCAACACTGAAATAAAAACTTTATTTCATTGCATCTGTGTAATAAAGCATATTAAGGAAGTTTAAGACACATGGGCTTATTCAAATGCAAACAGACCCATCTAAGACCGAAAAGAAAAAATTCCATATAACAACCATATTAATTAGCAATAACATTTCAAGCAAATATCTCCTCTATTGGTTTGCTTTCCAATTTGGATTTCTCCAAGTCCTTGATTTGCTGTTCCTTAGCCAATTTTTTGAGCCTAGCCAGCTCAAGGTCTTTGCTCATCTTCCTCCTATACATTTCTGCAAATGTAATTGGCTCCTCAAGCACTGGCTTAACTCCTTCTTCTATCTTCAATGGATAAACTATTGCCTCTGGTGCTGGGTTTTGAAATGTGGCTATCGACAGTCTGCTGCTGTTTGAGTTCACCACAGCTTGGTGGTCTGCATTCTTGAATCTCCCATTGCTAAGGAACTGCCACATAGTAAATACCAATATATACGATCTATCACTTATGGTAAATCCAACACACACACACATATAAATTAACCCTAATATAAGCAGGAGGGAATAATTATTTAATGAAAAAATTATTATTACATCCCTATATAATAGTCAAATACAGTAGTTATCTTTGCTTTTGTCGATATACATGATTACATAATTAAGTTTTGATTTCACAACTCTTAAATCGTTCCATCAAAATTTTAACTTTTTACCGTTAATTTATATTGAAAAGACAAAAATACCCCTCCTTTAAACCAAAATCATCAAATCTTTATCTTTCTCTCCTTAATCATTTAATTGTGATATAAAAATTTCTTTTATGTATCATCATTAATGATATATCAAAATTCAATCCCTAATACCCGAAAATGGAGTTTGTATTTGAGAGGGAAAAATGTTAAGGTCAGTTTTGTAATTTAAAAATTTTCTCACTTGTGACGACCTTTTTAGGATTTGACTCACAGCTAAATATACATAAATGGACAAAAGAACTATTGTATATATCGATAAAAGCATGGACTGACTAGCAAATTTGACCGATATATAAGAATGTAATAGTAATTGCCCCTTATTTAATAATCTGAAAGCACTCACATGACCATGATCTCCAAGATTGACAACAAAAGCACCTTCAACAGGCTGAACAGTAATCCAAGTCTTGCCATTATCTCTAGTAGCTTGAAGGCCGCCAACTTGGTCTTGAAGCAAGAGGGTGATAGTACCTGGATCGGTGTGGCGTTTGAGTCCAAGAGTAAGGTCTGGCTGTGGACATTTTGGATAATAATTAACCACAACTTTTTGGTCCATATCTACACATGCCTTCGTTAACGCCTCCTTCTCTAAACCCATAGCTTCTGATAGAATCTCAAGAAGCTTACAAGCAAGCTCCATTAATTTTTCACTGTACACTGCAGTTACTGCTCTCCATCCTTCTGGCTTGTCTGGCCACCTTGAATAGTCTCTTGTGCTAAGTGGGTATGAGAAGAATGTCACAATTTCTCTCCAATCTTGGACTGCCTCTCCCTACAAAATAGGAAAAAGGTCAAAAACTCAAACCAATCAAAATTAGAAGTATGTCAAAATCGATGGAAATTAGAATTATCAATTCAATTATCGGACTAGACGATTCACCAACGGATCTAATTAGAAATGTATTGTTTTTTTTATATGCAGTTAATTAATAATATCAATATTATTAATTAAAAGAGATTATGACGGTAACACTATTACATAAAAATCCATTGATTCTTGACTTAAAAAATAATATATGAAATATCAAAATATGTGGAGGGTCCTTCTCCATTTTCTTCCAAAGAGCAATAATATAAAATGAAAAACATTGCATTCAAATCACACAAGTACATGATGTCTGTTCAAAAGAAAGTTACACAGCTATGTTGCAGGAAAAAACTTTAATTTCACCATCTACACATTGTCACATGCATTAGCCTTTTAGACAATAATTTTAATAAATTTTTTTTTTTAAAAAATATATATATATAAGGAAAGCTTAACTAGGGTTCCAAGTCTAGAGGAAAATGCTGATTTTTTAATAGAAAATCTTAAATATATTACCTAAAAGTTGGAAACAAAGGATAATAAATCTCTTGGACTTGAAAAGTTATTTCCTATCTAGGAGGATAATGGAAAACCAAGAAACGTCAGAGAAAAGAGTGAAACGGATGAAGAGTTAATAAAAATCTTCCTTCAATTAAAAATATGAAAGTGAAAAGGCAATATATTAAATATATATATATTTATACATTTTCCTATGTTCTATTTCTTTGTGGGTTCAATTGATGAAATTTGAAAGTAAGGGATACAATTGAACTTTAAACTAAAAATAAAGGGCTGGTTTGAACTTTTATCCCTAATATATATATTTTTATATTTTAATTTTTTTTCCCACCCGCATAACGTATTCCCGGTAAAACGACATATTTTCAGGAGCAAACAGTTTCAAAATGGAAATGCATTGATGTACCTGTAAATGGCTAGAGACAATAAAACCTCCTTTCTTACCGCCGGACATATCAAACCGGAGCTTCTCCTCCGGCGGCAAAGCAAAGAAATCTTTGGCAAGACGAGTCATTTCCGTTATTAATTTAGTATCAACGCCATGATCAACCACCTGAAAAATTCCCCAGTTTTCACAAGCTTCAACAATTTTCTTACATATTTCAGCTCTTTTGTTTCCTTCGGAGACATCATCAATCCCCGCTAAGGATATAACGGGAATTTCATTGCTGAATTCATTATATGCAACTTTCGGACGCTCGTCTTCGTCGCGGACGAAGCTGGCTTGGAGGGTTTTCTCCTCCGAGAGGGATGTAAGAGTCGCAGGAGACATCGTATTTGGGTGGTAAGACTTGAAAGAGAAAGAGAGGCTCTTTCTTTGTATTTGGGTTTTAGGAGAAAAGGGTTCGTAGATGTATATAATATGTGCGCTTAGGTGGTAGGAGAGAGAGAGAGGGCAGAGGAGGGTGGAGGAGAGTGTGATGAGTACCCAACTAACTCTCAAGCTCGTGATTTGAGAATTCGTATAACTACCAATCTCTTAATAGATTATTTATAAATGGGGATTTATTTTTCTTTTTTTTTTCTATTGGATTGGGCTATTGGGCTAAAAGCTCCGATAAGCGTATTTGATTCGTAACTACAGTTCGAGCTTAAATTTAGGCTCAGCTTGAGTAAAAGTTTTTTTTAGACTCGTAAGAGCTTGAGTTCGGCTCGATAACAATTTTAAAAACTGAATTAAATCGGTCAATTCAACTGATCTAGTCGGAAATTAAACTATGATGCGATCCAAATTGTACAGTTAAAATAAAAGGATAAAAAATTATTGCAAACTGAGAAAAACTTTAAATTTTTATAGGAGCATTTGCAATTGGTACGTGAGATTTAATTACTTTTTTTATCAATAAATACATTTAGTACTTTATAAAAGAATTAGCTTTCTAGTTCAAATTGCCTTGTGAGATGATTGAAATCTTATAATGATAATCATTTTTAAGTAATTTGCATTTTTAGCTATTTACTTTATCTGTAATGTTAAAGTATACCAATTAGTAAATTTGATTATAGATAAATATTTTGTTTAAAAATTCTGGATATTTAATTATGGATGACAATTTGTATATGATATATATTCTCAATCTCTTTAAGGAATTATCTTAGTGTGGAACAATTAAATAATATATTACACATTCAAAAATTATTTAATAGTAATATTTAATTCTTAACCCAAAATCAATTATGAAGGGAAAACTGATGACAAGTTAAATATGGAGTTTTGTTTTTAGTAATTTTTTTAACATATTTTCATAGTAAGTATTATGCAAATTTAATATATAAATTCACCATCATAAATTGTCTTAATAGTACAATCTTTTGTATTATTAATCAAATTATTTTTATATAATCTTTCAAACTTCAAATCACAAGTTCATGTAATTGTTTTTTTGGACGCATCCATAATAAAATATCTAAATGACACATGGTGGATAAATTGGCTTTTGTATATTAGAGTATAAATTCAATTTGGACTTGCTTGGTAATAGCTTAATAATTAATTTACTTTGAAAACAAACTAAGCATAAAAAAATTTATTTGATTGAAGATACTTCTAGTTCTTTAATAAATAACCATATAAGAATTTCAATTTTTTTTTACATCATTATTAATTGGGATGGTCTTATCGATCGTATCAAACAATAAAAGTATTTGAATTTGTAAATTTTCAGTTTACAATCATATTTATTTCAATTATTATCTCTATATGATATCCATTTTAATAAAATTCTTGAAATTTAATAACATGCTGCAATATTAGAAAATAATATTATCAACAATAAGTATATTTTTGTCATTATTCATATATATTATAGATTATTATATTCACTTTAAAGAATGCATTAGATCTAACTGGATGAATGATACAATATGTTTAATATTATATATTATCTTATTCACGTCGGTAAATCTAATTAAGTAGAATTCATTATTTTATTAAGATCTCATCATTTTATTTAATAATAATAGGATATGAAATAAAATTAAATTATATCTTAAAAATCTTTTCTCTCGACATTGTTACTATAATAATAAATTGGATGAATAAATGTCATCGACAATTTTAGATAAGAGCTATGATATCATTAGAAAAGAAATTTGATAGATTTCAGCATTGTACCTATACGAATTTATGTCCATACATAGCAATAATTATGATAAAACATGTTTTGCAATATGTTGAAGTGACACTTCCTTAAAAAAGTAAAACTCTGTAATATTTTAGCATTTCAATTTATCTTGCTTGAGAATTTTTTCACTTTTTTTTTCTCTCTCATTTATTATTTAATTATAATTTACTTTTCAATCTTACGAATTTTAAATTAAATTATGGACCTTGAAATAATTTAATTATTTTGAATATATTTTTATAAATTTAAAAATTTAAAAATTTAAAAATAAAAGTTGGATTATTTAAAATCAAACTAAAATAATTAATGACTTGAATTGAACTCAAATGAATAAAATTAATTGACTTTGTAATCTAATTTTCTAACCTATACTTAGATTTGCTTCTATTTTGACGTCTTATGTGTAGATGCTTATTCTTACTATCTTTTTCGATAAAATCAATTTAAGGTATTCAATGAATTTGATTCTTGGATTGATGATCCAAATCTAAGAAATGTACCCATTGAGTCATTTTCACGTTTTTAGGTTCTGCACTAAAATAGGATCGAAAAAGCATCTCGGGCATTCCCGTGCTGCGTCCCAATGTTCTAAATTGCTTCACGCACCACCAGGACTGATTTTATTAAAAATGAACTCGACCCATTTATAGGCCCGCAAGCAGGTCTTATGGGGCCCATTAGGGGCCCACTTGCCACTTAAGTCCTAGATAGGACAACACTCTCCCATTTGCCTATAAATAGAGGCATTTATGAGAGGAGTAGGAGGGTTGCCAATCTTGGAGAGAAGAGGAAGCCTTTAATGGCTTAGTAAACTCTTGAATTTCCGTTTCCCGAACCTCTCAACTCAAATCTCTAAACAAATCCATAAAAAATATTCGGATCATTGCCCATGAATCAAGTTCATAAGGTGTTCTTCTCTATTTTCAACTACATCACAAGTTTTTCTTCAAAACAAGATAAATTGAAAGTCTAAACTCCTTCTAATATTTATTTTCTTTCTACTTTAGTATTAAATCTTATTTTTTTAGTTAAAAAATGTGAATTTGTATTTAGATTTTGAGATCAAAGTGAGATAAACATTTGACATAAAACTTATTTTTGATCCGGATGAGTAAGCTAACATCTATCATTCATTTTATTGTTCTTTATTTTTTTTTTCATATCTTTTTATTAGTGTTAAGTTAAAAGACGTGAATTTGTACCTAGATTTCGAGATTAAAGTGGGTTAAACCTTTGATATAAAATTTATTTTTGATCCGGATGAATACACTAACATCTAACATTTATTTTATGCACTTTATTTTATCACAAATTCACCACTATACTACTCCTACTTACATATTTAAACATTTGTCTCTCCCTAAATTTAAACTAGCTTAACACTTGCATTTTCATTCATCATATTGAGTGGTTGTGTTTATATTGATTTGATTATTGACTTATGGTTTTATAAATATTTGTGATTTTGTTATGTTTGTTATTTATGATTTAGAATTATAATGTAATTTTTTCTTTTAATTTGTAATGGAATCCATAGGGATTCTTATTATTATTGATTTTGTAAATATTTATTATAATTTATATTTTAGGATTTGTAGTTTGAGATTATAATATATTTATATTGAGGTTTGCAAAGGATCCATATTATTGCTTATTTATAATAATTTAAGGGGATTGAAAATTTGTATGGGATAATGAGTAGATTATATTTTAGGATATGGATTGTAATTTTTTTCTCCTCTTTTATTTTTTGTGGAAATTTCATGCTTGATGTATGTTGTGTTTGTGATAATTTGTATATTTGACATGTTTTATAAAATTGCATAAAAATATTTGATGATTAAATGGGTTTGGTAAAAATCAATTTTACTAATTGAAATGATTTAATCCTCATAAAATGATTTCCTTACCTTGATAAGGATTTTATTCATTTTAGAGTTGCCACCCTAATTAGGGAAAAATTTTCGAATTAACTGATGTTTTGAAATCGATTAATTTGATTTTAACCGAGATGAGTTTGAGAGTTGGGCGATAAAATAAAAAGGTGTTAGGCACCCATCTCGCATGGTTTAAACCGAATTTTTAGTTTTCTAAATATTCACAGTTTATTAATATTGTGATTAATTAAAAATTGAGATGTAAACTATTTTATGCAGTTTTATAAAACATGTCAAACATATAAATTATCGCAAACACAAGATACATCAAGCATAAAATAAATAACCACAAAGAAGGAGGAAGGAGAAAAAAAATTATAACCCATATCCTAAAATACAATCTACCTATTATCCTTTACAAATTCCTTATCTCCTTAAATTATTATAAATAGGCAATAATAGGGATCTTTATGGATTCTTTACAAACCACAATAAAAATACATTATAATCTCAAAATACAAATCCTAAAACATAAATTATAATAAATATTTACAAAACCAATAATAATTAGGATCCTTGTGGATCCGTTATAAATTAAAAAAATTACATTATAATTCCACGTTATAAATAACATACATAAAAAAATCACAAATATTTATAGAACCATAAATCGATAATCAAATCAATATATACACAATCACTCGATATGATGAATAAAAATGCAAGTTTTAAACAGAGACAAAACTGAATTTAAATTGATTAAAAGGCAAATATTTGAAAACATGTGTGTGTAGGGATAGCAAAGTGGTGAATGTCCTTTAACCTCAATTGAAGGTATAGGGTTTGAATTATGGTAAGGCAAATCTTTTTTTTTTTAGATTTCTTGAGGGTTAGATCAATATAAAATAAAGAGCGATAAAATAGGGTTGAACCATGGTAAGGCAAATATATATAAATATTTTTTAGATTTCTTGAGGATTAGATCAATATAAAATAGAGAGCGATAAAATAAAATGTATAAAATAAAAATCATAAAATAAAAGGCATAAAATAAATATTAAGGGAGTTTAATATAAAATAAAGAGCAATAAAATAAAGAGCTTTAAAATAAAGTACATGAAATAAATAGCAATAAAATAAATGTTAGATGTTGGTGTATTCATCCAAATCACAAATAGTTTTATGCCAAAAGTTAACTCAGTTTGATCTCGGAATCTAGATAGAAATTTACATTTTTTAACTAAAAATTTAACACTAAAAAAAAGATATAAAAAAAAAGAAGAATAAAATAAATGTTAGATGTTAGTGTACTGATTCGGATCAAAAATAAATTTTATGTTAAAGGCTTAATCCACTTCGATCTTAGAATCTAATATAAATTTACATATATTAACTAAAAAGGGAGGGTGTTGCCCTACTTAGGGCTTAAGTGGTAAGTTGGCCCCTAATAGGCCTTACGAATATGTCCGGACCTTTTTTATGAAATTAGTCCTGATGATGCACGAGGTGATCCGGGACATTCAAATGCACCCTAAGGACGCTTGAGATGCATTTCTTGGCCCCGTATCAGTTCGGAACTTAAAAACATAAAAATGACTCGATGGGTCACATTTATTGGACTCGAATCATCGGTCCAAAAATTGAATTCATCGGATGCCTCGAGCTCATCTTATCACAAAATGTTATTATCACCGAGTCATTTCAGCACAAAAATTAAGCATCTATACTACACAATTTTTTTTATTCTTAAATATAAATGAATTTCTTTTAATTCTATATAAGAATAGGAGATTCTTTATATTTAAAACCTAGCAATATCTATACATTTTAGCTATTTTACCTAAATTAATAAGAATACAATTATAATATGATTCAACTATTTAATTTGCTAAGTGCATGTAACATCTTAAATAAAAAAAAATGCCTAACATCTTAAATAAAAAATAATTTTCTAAAATTTAGTCAACAAACATGTCTAACATCTTAAATAAAAAATATATATTGTACATCCATGCAAAGCGCTGGAGACCATCTAATCAAATTATAAAATTTTTTTATTCAATAATTAATAACCATATAATAAATTTATTTCATTCATAAAAAACTCTTTATTTTCTTTCTTTTGTAATAATTAATGATCTAAATAATAATTTTTTTTCTTTCTTTTGTAATAATTAGTGATCCAAATAATAAATTTTTATAATAATGATAGAATATTTATTATTTTTTTCAATAATTAATAACCACATTATACATGGATATAACATTTTGTTATTTTCTAATTTAATTATCCTCTATTTTTCTAAAAAAAATCCTTTCTTTTGAATACTATGTTATGAGTAATACATCTAATAAATTTATCATACAAATTCTTATTTTTTTTATGTTCATTATATTTTTAGATAGCGATAAAAATCAATACATTGAGCAAAAGACACTTATTATTAATGATTCATGAAATTTATTTCTTTTTTTATTCAGATAATTTTATAGTTTGAGTAATTGTATTAATTTATAAAAGTAATGTTTATATTTATTGTTTTAAATTTAGCTAAGAAAGTGAGTTTATTATTTTTTATTTGTTAGTGTAAAATTTTTTATCACTTTTAAATATATAAAACAAGTTAGATTAATAGTTTTTGCTATTATAGCCAAAGAATAAAAAAATAATTGATAAATATTATCTTTTTATCATATTAATTTATTTATATTTTTCAATCAAATTTAGTATGTATTCATTATTTATAAATATTAATTAGCACAAGGTGTGGGCATACAATTAATTTTATAATATTTGTAAAAGATGACTATTTTTTTTTTATAAAAAACTAAAAATTGATAGTTAAAAAATAATATGTATGAATGTTACTATTTTGTAATATTTTGAAATATTTTGTAAAAAAATATTTTTAAGAAAGGAGCTATTTATAAAATAATAGGTTTGAATTATCAAAATTTATACTATACATAAATGTGAAAATTGAGGGAGAATAATGGGATTTGTTACATCACTCTTATTGAAATTTTGAATTTTCTATAATAGCCTTATTCGTGGCCACTTTTAAAATTACATTTTATATCAATAAGTATTTGGAGTTGGTACTATTTTTTTTTTAAATGAGGTCAGGTGTTCAATTATTATAAATGGAGTAAATATTTAGTTATAGTCTAATAAGCTCGAGATACCTGCGATTAAAAAAATTATATTTAATTATTTAATCGATTATAATTTTTAAAAATTATTTATAAATGACTACATATGGATAATAAAAAAGAAAAAGAATAAACTCTCCCTTTTTCAGATGGTTGTAGGGGAAATTGAAGATTCATTTGGGGAGGATAGAATGTTTATTTTATATAATTTTTTTATTAATTAATTAATTAATTTTAGTTTTATATTTATAGTTTAGTAAAATAAAAAAATAAAATTAGATCTTAGCATTATTTGCTTTGTAATGTTCATTTATTGATTTGACTATGATATTTTTTTATCAATGTCAAATTTAATTAAATTACAGTATTTTTAGTTAAAAGAAGAGTTGATTTTCAAAATTCGAATTGATAATTTTTTTTAATATAATTTGTCTTGTTATATGTTAGTTTAAAAAAGAGTTTTATTCTTTTATTTTCTTTTTTGTTACTATATTAGTTTATAATTACTATAACTTAAATTTAGTAATAGATTTATATTTCTCTTGTAATAAATAGATGGTCTCTTGATGATTAAATATTTTTAATTTTTTTAATATTTTTTCTATTATATTGTAAATCTATTTGACTTGAAAGAAATAGTGTTTATAAAACTAGAAAAAACAAGAACTATATATCTTTTTGGGGTTTCAAGAATTTATTTATTTGTGCATATATTTTTCTCTAATGAGCAAGATAAGTAATATTGTCGTTATAGGCAAAGTAATTAACCATTATCAATTCAGATCATCTGTTTATTTTTTTTCTTTGTCAAGCAGTAAAAAATAATTTATTAGTATTATTTTTTATTATAGTTGTATATAAATATTGATTTATAATTTAGAGCATGAGGTGAGAAATTGAGTGATAACTTTCTTTTTTTTGCACTTATTAAGATTTTTAAAAATTACATTTATAAATTAGGGACTGAAAGATTAGGTCTAGCGATTGAGTTGAATTTTATTTTGAAATCACCTTATTATAAATTAAATAGAATTAAGTAAATAAAAAATAGCATTAAAAAGGACTAGTACAATAAAATTTAATACAAATAAAACAATTGTATTTATTTTAATCTAAACAAAAACTTGTGTTTTAATATTATATAGATAAAAAAAAATTAAAAGAGTATAAATATATATCGAACATAGTTAACATGCAAGCCACATCATAAAAAAAATTAGTTTTATAACAAGTAACCGGTAGTTCCGTTTCATAATACTTGTCAGATTTGAGAAAATAGCTTTTTTTTTAAATATTTGTCACAATTGTGACTTTAAGGAGTAATAAATATTTTTTTCATATTTATTATTTATATATAACAAATAATTATTACTTTAATTTAATGAACTTTTAAAAAATTAATATTAAATAAAAAATAATATAATAAATTTATTTAAAAAGTTATTATAAGTTTGATACATGATGTTTTAAAAAAACCTGAAATTTTAAATCACAGTTATTAATGTTATTTTATTGGAATAAAGTTCAATTTCATCGTTGAACTTGTTTAGTAGAATTTAGAAAGTCAAATTTGAATTTTTGGGACAATTTAACCCTTTAATTTATATAAAATGATTAAAAAATTTAATTTCATTTTTTAGGCCAATTCAATCCATGACTTAATTAAAATGATTAAAAAAATATTTAACATTTTGAGTCAATTTAATTTATAATTTTTCATTGGACTTACAATGTCAAAATCATTATATAAATATTTATTAAAACTATATTTAGGATCGAGCTGACTAATTTATTAAAAAATTAATTAATTATAAAATATAAAAAAATAATATATGAAGCTCTTTATCTTGATTGAGGGTTTTGAATTGATAAATATGTATTAATTTAAATATTTTAAAATTGACATCTACTACTAAGTTGTTGCTTATTAATTTATTTTCATATTGAATAAATTAAAATTATAATGCATGTTAATAAATTTATTATATTTTAAAAAATGATGTTTTGTGGATTTTAAATTTATATTTATAATTATTAAAAGAGTTTGATATGAGTACATGAGAAAAAGAGATGAAAAGTCAATTATGTTAAATTAAATCAATTATTTATTTATAAAAATCAAAACAAATTCAATGGTTAAATTGGTATAAAAAATAAAATTAGATCATCTTAATTTTTTTATATAAATTTAAAAATTAAATTGATCTAAAATATTAAATTTAATATTTTTAATCTTTTAAATAAATTTCGGGGTCAAATTAAACTTTATTCATATTTTATTAGCATATTCCTAAAGTCATCACAGCACGAAGCTATTAGTTCCCGAAAGTCATTATGACAGTTGAGTCACGTGGCTTTCGTCACCTAACCGATCCGGTCTCCAACTAATCTTTCTTGTCCAAAAAAGGATTACCAAATAAATAAACAATAATACTATCTCTCGACATATTCATAATACTCCCATATTTAAATATATTTTATTTTAAAATATTCATTAAATTTGTAATTTTATTTAATAATAAATATTATTTTTATTATTTATTTTTTATATATAATTAATAATTATAATTTAATAAATTTTAAAAAATTAATATTAAATATTTATTTAATAGTTTATTATAATTTAAATAAATTTAATTATATTTTTTAGGAACTCCAAATTTTAAATATAATAAATATTAAGAAAACATATTAATAATAAAAAACAATTGTTCGTCACGTGCCTAACAAACTATTCAACTACGACGCAAAAATGAAAAATGAGCCCCCGGTTTTGAAGGCACTTTGTTTGTAGTTATTATTTTCGTTTATAAAATGTTTCTATCATTGTCATCTTATTAGAAAATTAGAAGCGGTTGACAATAAAAACTGGACATGTACGAAGATTTTTTAAATTCAATCTTCAATATATTTATAGAGAAACAAAAAATTTTAACTGTAATTAAATTTTAAACCGAATTTAATTTATCTCAATAATAAAATTAGGGTGGTTAACGCTCAGTTCTAGTCATATGACGATGGTTATATTTACAGTTTGTTTGATTAGTAGTTGTTAGATAGGTAGCTACATATATATTTTTCTTAAATTTTTTAAAAATTAAAATTAATATATACATAATTGACAAATTTTAAAAGGCTGGCCTGCGATAGAGATTCTATTCCTCGAATCGCAGAACGGAGGGAGTAATTAATATAATTAGGTGATGAAACTTCCTAATATGCCCTTATATTAATGATCTATGAACTAATGAAAATTAATTTTTTGAACACAATAATTAGAACAATAAAAGAAGACCATTTTTAGAGTTGTTCGTATACATTAATTTATTTGATGGGTTATTAATTATGGAGCATTGAAGCACTACATTTATTAATATTCATAGCATTCAAGAGGGTCAAAATAGGAATTAATTAAATTATTCACTTCCTGAAAGAAAAAAAGAAATCAGACAGATAAAAAGGGAATTAGGAAATCGTCCATCTCAGATCTCTTAAATAGTTATATATTTCCTCCATTTTTTTTATTTAGAAAAAATTTCTATTTAAGGCGTTATTTTTAGTAAAGAATTTTACTTAAAATGGAAATTTTAGAAAAAATTTATTCAAAGTCTAAAATGTCCTTATTTGATTTGAGACTTTGTGTTAATTGTGTACCGTTAGCAAGAGAAAGTGACAAACAAAATAAGGTCGGGTATTTAATGCATTTGTGTTTCCAAAACAAAAGTAAACGGTAATTTTATTACAGAATTGTAAACTATCAAAGAATTAACTAATGTGCTCATATTAAAAAAATATAGTGGTTACAAATCTTCTTCACTTGTAGGAGTATAAGTAGTTTAAATGTGCTCTATTTACAAATATATGTATTTATACCGATATTATGTTTTTGAAAACTCCTTTTGAGTTTTAAATAAGTAATTCAAATCTAACAATTAAAAAATTGTGACGTACTTTCATTATATATGTCCAAATTGGTTGAAATATCATTAAAATCAAATAAAAATGATGAATTCATAATGTATAAAAAATTATTACTCTTATTTTTGAAGACTCTATGAATGCAATTACATATTATAGATTTGATTGAAATTTATATGTAATCATATTATAAATCGCTCAATACTATATATAAATAAGGAAAAAAAATTAAAATTTCGAAATTGGAAAATTTTGAATTGTCTAAACAATAGTATTTCCTTAAATATTTTCTCCATTTCAATATTAATTGCTCTTGGGCTCTCTCTTTCTAAGTTGGCTCCATCACAATGAATAGAGCAATCAATGTAAATTAGGAATATATTAAGTAAAAAATGAGAAAATATTCAATTTAACAGCCTCGTGAATTTCTATACATTTTCTAAGGAAAGAGAACGAGGGAATATTTACCCTAAGCATTTGTAATCTAATCTAGGATTAGAATGGTCCGGACATGGAACTCCCAATGGATCATACCGACAGAGCGTTGAGATGCAAATCAAACCCTGAAAACATTAAATCCGATGGGGACAATCCCAATCATTTTTTGGGGATGCAATAAATTGCCATTTGGAGGTATTCAGTCTCTTCTCTTGGCCAGATAAACTTTACTGGTCAATTCTCTTGGATTGATTTTGGTGCGCCTAAAAATATTTTCTTTTGATGTTTTCCGGTAGAGTCAAACCCTAGTTTCTTATTTCTACTTTGAATATAAAATTCTTAATTAATAAATGAATAGTTTCATTAATTTTTTAAAATATTTTTAAAAATATTTTTTATCTGAAATCCCTTTCAGTTTTATGGAGTAGAACATTAACCCTTCAG
Organism: Jatropha podagrica; assembly: GCA_947857235.1. Lineage (NCBI taxonomy): Eukaryota > Viridiplantae > Streptophyta > Magnoliopsida > Malpighiales > Euphorbiaceae > Jatropha > Jatropha podagrica. The sequence continues at coordinate 42,288 of CANUEP010086338.1, forward strand.
CTTTTATTCATGATGTACTGTTCTTTTTACCTTAATTATAATTAAGCAGACATTTTCTTAAAAAAAAAAAAAATTAATTTTCGTCATCTTCAAATATAAATTAATATATACTCAAGTTTTATAAAATAAGCATCTCGGATCACTATAATATATAATATATGAACGGCCAAGATAAAAATGAAATAAAGGGGCAGCTACCACCTTTGTTTTGTTGTCTTGCATCTACCATTCATCATCTCTTTTTCTTTTCCCAACCAAAAAGAGCTTTAATCTGTCTCAAGTGTGTGTTTTTGTAATTGTCTTTAAATTTCATTTTTTTTATCAAGTATTATTATTTTTCAGGTAAGGGTTGATTTCTTTTTTCTTTTTTCTTTTTTTTTTTGAATTGCAAGTTTTCAAGAGAAAGAGAGAGCTTTGCTCAAAGAGGTAATTAATTCATTTTAATTAGATGATATAATAAAATATATTTTGTAATAAAATGGAAGAAAATATTAAATATAAATATTATGTTGTGATTGGTTTGATTATGAAAATACAGAAAGACAACAAATATAAATGGTTTGGCCAATTTTGCACGATGAGATTCGTATTGGCTTGCACGTTTTCAACAACTCCACCTATCTACTGCAAACTAAACTTCTTTTGCTATCCTCAACCAAGAAAGCGTTCTACAACACATTTCCATGTTCTAAGTTCTTTTTGAAAAGAAAAGGTGTAGATTTAAAAATTTTATTGTGGCATTTTTATAAATTAATATTTTTTTAGGGAATTAATTAATATATTATGTATACATAGAAACCTAGATGATAAAAAAGAAAAAGAAAGTACGAATAGCAATAAGACTGTCTGAAATAACATAGGAATAGGTCACTAATGCGAAAATATGAACTATTATGCTAAACTAATTACAAATGATGACTCTATTTAAATGAATGTATTTCTGATCATATATTGAAAAAAAAAAGACAATAATTTTTTAAAATTTTTTTTAATTGATTGAATATATAAAACTACCCATATACCGAATGTAGGCAAGAAATTTCCTATAACCTAACAATCCTCAATAACGAAGCTCCATTTGGAGCCAGCGTAAGTACTTAGAAGGGATGGACACAAAGCGTAGGTAAGGGGTGGCCATGGTTTAGGAACAACTGATTTTTGTTTTAAAACCGACGGATTTGGTTAAAAAAAAAATGTGAAATTGAAATCGAATTGAAAATTTATGGTTTTGATTTTAGTTTAGCGGCCGATTTACAGTTTTAATTTTGGTTCTTTAACAATTTTAAAACCGACGGTTTCGAACAATTTTCCAATTAATTTTCGTAGCGGTTTCCATAATTTTAAAATAAAAAAAATTTAGAGAATGTTTTTTTTCAAAATTTATAATTTAAATATTTATGAAATAATTTTTAATAAAAACTTTAACAAAATATTTTTAAAAAGTTGGGACTTAATTAGAGATTAGAGAAATTATTTGATAACTTTCAACTATAAATCAGAGAGTTTAGAGAGGTTGGATAGTAGAGGGAAATAGCCAGGTGCGAGGAGAATGAAAATAATGGGGTATTTATAGTAAATCCAACAAATCTAATACCCTTAAAACTAGCTTTTATATTTGTTAGAAGGGTTAATTTTGAAATTTGATAAAAAATTTTAAAATTTTAAAAAAATTGTGTTTAAATCAATTGAAACCGTCAATTGTAATCGATTGTCAAAACCTCCGGCTCTTAGAATTGTCAGTGCACAGTTTTAAACAATTTAGAACCGAACCGATTTCAAACAGACAGGTTCGATTCTGGTTTCAAAAACCGGATTTTTGCCGCCCTAGCTCTGGCTCCCAAATGATAAAAAGAGGAAAAAAAAAAAAAAAGGCTTTAAGTTTGCCTCATAATTAAGTAAAATTATCTTTTTGCACCTTTATTATTGGGCTGATTCTGCTGCTGGGTGATGGGTACATGTTTTGTGCTAATCTGTTTACAGGCCCATTGAGATTTTAGCCCATAACCTGATAGGCTCAGATTTGTTTGTCGATAAGGCTCACTTAGTATAGTATCAATATTTTTTTTGGTCAATATCGGAAATGACTCAAGACCAATTGAACCAGATGCAAGGGTTTTATTATGGTACAGCAGCAAGTACATTCTGTACCCATGCAAAATTATTAATCTTCTTACACATGCTTAATAAACTTGTTATAGTAGGTTACACAATCTATTGTTAATTTTTTTTTTTTTTTTTTGTTTACGATCTTTTTTATTCCTTCCAAATTTGAGGAGTTTTCATCTTAATTTAATGTCAAAAATATTTTTTTAATATCTAGATAGATTATATTTTATAACTAATTGGCATTGGTTCTAAAAATGTAAACTTTCTACTTATGATTTTTTTTGTTTAATATATCATAATCTATTTAATACTATTTGGAACCTAATTCACTAAACGGAAAATTTGAAACACTGGAAACGTACAATTTCGAATATCAAAATAACTTATAAAGAATATTTTAAATAGTTGAAAACTTAGATATATTAAAATTTATAAATAATATATTAGCATAAATTTATCAAAAATTTATAAATTTAAATTGTATAATTCTGGGTGCAGGTACATGAGCTGCCCATAGGATTTATGTCTGTTAGTGTGGCTCGAGATATTGGCAATTACATTGGTACTTTTATGGGAGCTGATCCAAAAAATTTTTGAGGGTTGTGGAACGACCATATGAGGATAAGAGTTCGAATGGATATTCGGCGACCTTTAAAGCACAAAATGCAAGTTAAAAAGCCCCATGGAGAATGGGAAATGGATCTCTTTTAAGTATGAGAGATTATCAACCTTTTTGCGGATTATTGGGTCACTCCGATAGATTTTGTGCTAAAGTGTTCGATTTTCCTGATATTACTAAGGAACATTGTGCGTATGGTCCTTGGCTGTGAGCAGATGGCCGAAAAGTCGCTCAGATGGTGAACGGTGGTTAAAATCATATGTCTCATTGGAAACAAAGGTGGCGGAGATGGATAAGGTAAGAAATCTGATGGAGATTGATTCAACCAGTACTAAGGAGGTTGCCCCCAATATAATTCCTGATTTTATGGAACCTAGTATGGTGCAGGGTGGTATCAGGAAGGATACTGATCTTGATACGCTTTCCTTAATGGAAAAGGAAACCTTAAAGTTGACCGAAAATTTGGATGAGGGGAATGATTTACTCCTTGTATGTGATAATAAAAGACGTCGACAAGAAAAGGAAGTCAATTCAGATGGGATTCTGGCTGTGATTGATGGTAATTCAAAAAGCGAGAGAGAGGCGGGCTCTAGTTGCTAGGCTCGCCTGGTCCAATGAGTATCCTCTGTTGGAATTGTCGTGGGCTTGGGAACCCACGGACAATTCAGGAACTTAAGGACATTGTGTCCTCAAAGAGGCCCAAGTTAGTATTTCTTATGGAGACCTTAGTTGGTTGGTATGTAGTAGAGGGTTTGGAAAGTACTAGGTTTTGAGGGAATTTTTGTTGTTAGCCCAAGGAGCCATGGTGGAGGGGTAGCGTTGTTAAGGAGGGAGCGGTCTACTGTTTCTTTAATTAGCTATGGCCCTTATTATGTTGATGTAAAAGTGAATATTATAGGGGTTCAGGAATTTCACTTTACTGGATACTACGGCTTTCCTGAGCGAGCTCGTCGGAGAGCTTCTTGGGATCTTATGTACTCTATCAAAGATAAATCTCCATTACCATGGTTAATTGCTGGGGATTTTAATGATATTTTAAGTTTTCATGAGAAGAAAGGTCGTCATTCTCAGTCGGTTTGGATGGTTAATGGGTTTCGTGATGCCCTTCACAATTGTGAACTGTATGATCTTGGTCATAGGGGCAATCGGTTCACTTGGGAAAGGGGTAGGGTACAGATGGCTGGGTTTGTGAAAGACTCGATAGGGCCTTGAGTTCGAACACTTGGAGACAGCTCTTCATGGACGCTTGGTGTACAATTTGGATGCTGTGAATAATGATCATTTGCTATTTTCATTGATGTGGGTGTGAGTGTCACTCAATATGCAGCTCAACCCTTTCGTTTTGAGAATGTCTGGCTTTGGGAGGGTGATATTGAAGCTGTGGTTAAGGAAGTGTGGAATTGAGAAGGGATTGGGGATTTAGAAACTCGAATGTTTAGATGTACTTAGGCATTAGCAGAGTGGAACAAGTATAAGCAGCGAGAGTATAAAGATAAGTTATGAATTTGTAAGTTACAAATAGCTTGCTATAAATCGAAAATGGATGCTAGCTCGATTTCTCTTTTCAGGGCTGCAAAAGCTGCGTATATGGAGCTTTTACATCAACAAGATGTCTACTGGCGTCAAAGAGCCAAGCAATTTTGGCTTCAAAATGCTGATGCAAACACAAAATATTTTCATCGTATGGCTTCCACTTGACATAAAAGGAACCTTATTATGTCTTTAAGAAATAATAATGGTGATTGGGTGACTTGGGATGGCTCTTTACAGGAATTAATTATCTCTTATTATTCTAATCTCTTTACATCTATGCAGGGAGATTTTGAAACTATTATAGACACGATCCCTTGCCACATTGATGAAGAGCATAATACTTAGTTGAAGTGGTTTTTTACTGGTGAGGAGGTTAAGGAGGCAATTTTTAGCATGCATTCGGATAAAGCCCCCGATCTAGATGGGTATAATCCGACGTTTTATCAACATTTTTGGGCCATAATTGGAGATGAGGCCAGTTGAGCTTGCCTCTCTTATTTAAATGATGGAGAGCCTCTTCCAAGGAAAAACCAAACCAATGTTGTTTTAATTTCGAAGAAGCAATCGCCTGAAGTTGTTTTCGACTTACGTCTAATTTCTTTGTGTAATGTTATTGACAAGATCATTTATAAGGCATTGGCTAATGGGATGAAGTCATGTTTATCGGTGGTGATCTCCGAATTGCAGAGTGCTTTTGTTCCAGGTCGTTTGATTACCGATAATATGATGGCGGAGATTGAATTAATGCATTTTTTGAAAAATAAGAAGCAAGGGAAAGAAGGCTTTGTAGCAATGAAAACTGATATGCATAAGGCATACGATAGTGTAGAATGGAGTTTCCTATAAAGTCTAATTCTCAAGTTTGGTTTTTGTAATGAATGGGTCTAAAAGATCATGCGCATGGTATCTTCGATTTCTTATAATTTTTATCATGACGACAGGACTTTTGGTCCGGTGATTCCATCACGAGGCTTGCAGCAAGGTGATCCGCTCTTGCCGTATCTTTTTATAATTGTGGCTGAAGCACTATTAGTTATTCTCCAGTCTTTTCAAGATAGGGGGGGGACAACTTACAGGATGTAGGATTGTTCGAGTAGCACCTTCTGTGACTCACTTATTCTTCGCGGATGATACTTTTTACTTCTTTAAGGCTACTGTTGCAGATGCCCATGTGATTGAGCATTGCCTGGAGCTTTACCAACAAGCCTCTGGCCAGCAAATTAATTTTATTACATCGAAAATTTTTTTCATTCCCAATACTGCTTCAGATATTCAGGAAACCATTTGCAATTTGCTAAGAGCTATAAAGGTTGATGGGTTTTCTAAATACTTGGGTCTTCCCTCGGTGGTAGGCCGAAATAAAAAAGAGGTGTTCAACTATGTTGTTGATCGAGTCTGGAGGAGGTTGAACGGGTGGAAGATGAAGGCATTAAGTAGAGCAGGAAAAGAAGTTCTCCTAAAAACTGTCATTCAATCGATCCCCAATTATCTTATGTCAGTTTTTATTCTGCCTAAGTATATCTGTGATGCTATAGAGAAATTTATGAATAAGTTTTGGTGGAAAGGCGGTACCAATCATAATTCTTGAGTCCATTGGCATTCATGGAAAGCGTTGAGTGTTGCAAAAGAGGTGGGTGGATTTGGTTTCAGAAAAGTAAGGGAGTTTAATATCACATTAATGGCTAAACAGGGATGGAGGCTGATGACAAAATCAAATTCCTTGGTTGCCAAAATATACAAGGCTCATTACTTACTGAATGTTCTTTCTTGGATGCAACAGCGGGTAAAAATCCTAGTTATATATGGAAAAGTATTATTGCGGGTCAAGACTTGCTGAGAACAGGTATGGTTCGGTGTATTTTTAATGGAGACATGATATCAGTATTTGAGGACCCATAACTTCCATATCTTCCTTTGTTTAAGATTGTCTCTGTTAATCGCTCTGGAATAGATGATTTGGTGGTCGTTGATTTGAGAGTAGACGATGGTATAAGTTGGGATATGGAGCTTTTGCATTCTCTTTTTTCGCAGGACGAAATCCAAGCAATTTTATGGTTACCGCTATACTCTGTTAAAAGGAGGCAGGAGGATTTCTAGTGTTGGTTACATGATAAAAGTGGTCGTTATACTATTCGAAGTGGTTATCAGGCATTAGCATTGACTCATACGGTGTCGTCGAGTATTCCAACTGATGTTTGGAACGCAGTGTGGCGACTATCTCTTCCAAATAAGGTCAAGAATTTCTGGTGGCGGATTTTGTCAAATGTTCTTCCTGTTCATGTTAATCTTTATAAAAGAAAGGTTGTTGAGGATTGTGGATGTCCAATTTGTGGGAATGATGATGAAACTATCATTCATGTGTTATGTAATTGTCTGTTTGCTGTATCAGTATGGCAACGCAGTAGATTTAGTTGGCGGATAGGTCTAGTTTCGCCTCTTATATGGGTTCAGGAGCTGTTTCACCATCACTCACCTTCTGATATACAAGAAGTATTTCATATTGCATGGGAAATATGGTGGCAACGAAATCAGCTTGTTTTCTGCAATAAGGTGATTTCTGCAAACTCAGTTCTTTTTTTAGCGTCCACTCTTATGCAAGATTGGAGTGTAGCACAAGAAGCTTGTAAGCGTAAAGCTGTGAGTCATGGTCAGCCAGTTGTTCTTCGATGGACTACCCCAGCTACTGGTAGATTAAAGTTAAATGTCGATGCTTCATTTACGCACCAAACTGGGAATGCTGGGTGTGGATGGATCCTGCGTGATAGCTCAAGCATATGCGTTGGAGAAGGTATGGTGTGCTTAGGAGTGGTGGATTCTCCATTTATGGCAGAGGCTTTGGGCATAAGAGAAGCTCTTAGTTGGTTGAAAAGCAAAGGCTATGTGACACGCATAGATTTGGAAAGTGACTCCATGTTGCTGGTTCAAGCTTTAAATCGGCAGGAGGTTGTTTCTTCATATCTTGGTGCTATTATTTCAGAATGCAAAACTCTTTTTAATGAGTTTACTTCTTCTTCTCTTTGTTTTGTTAAAAAATCGGTGAATCAAATAGCTCATTTTTTAGCTCGGACTTCTGTTTGTTATACCGGTTGTTTAGAATGAGATATAGATTACCCATATTTTATTTCTGATGTAATGGCTTTTGATAGCATTAATAATAATTAAGCCATTTTGAAGTTTCAAAAAAAAAAAAAAAAAAAAAACTAATTGGTATTTGGTTCTAAAAATATAAGCTTTCTACTTATGATTTTTTTGTTTAATATATCATAATCTATTTAAATACTATTTGGAACCTAATTCACTAAACGAAAAATTTGAAACACCGGAAATATACAATGTCGAATATCAAAATAACTTATAAAGAATATTTCAAATAGTTGAAAAATTAGATATATTAAAATTTATAAATAATATATTAGTATAAATTTATTAAAAATTTATAAATTTAAATTGTATAATTCTGCAATTAATTTTGATATAAAATTATGTGTCTAAGTTATATTTTAAACTAATTGGTTACAATTTTTACGAATAGAATAAAAAAATTTTATAAGAGCTATAAACTTTAAAATTATTTATGTCATCTTTATAACTATAAATTAATATATAAAATTAATATTGACATCCAGAAATTAAATTATGAGCGTTATAATAATTTTAAAATTATTTAGATAATTAAGCTTTCTAAAAGAAAATATATATATTTCTTTTAATTTTATTTTAGAGGGAAAGAATAATTAAAATTTTTATTGGATGTTGAATTATTTATATTAGTGTTTAATAACAACAACAACAACAACAACAACAACAACAACAATAATAATAATAATAATAATAATAATAATAATAATAATAATAATAATAATAATAATAATAAGATACATGAATAATAGTTAGTGACCTATTTTATATGTAGTAAATTATTCAAAACAATTTAAATCCAACGGCTTACAATTAAGTAATTTAAATCTAATTGCAAATAGATACTTCTTTATGAATACGGAATTTTCAATTTCTACATTGAAGTCTTTATCTCATATTAAAATTGATTTTACATACCTCAATTAATCTTAGGATTGTCAATTATGCACCTGCCAAATCAACCATTTCAAGAGCTCTCTTTCTTCCAAACAAAAAAATATAGCAAGCCCAGATTTATCTAGAAAAGTTATGATATGATACTGGTAGTTTACGAAATACAACTAGTTTATAGTTTACTTTTATTAGATTATAAGTTCTTTCCATACAAGTTTTGAGTATTTTCGTGAATTAACTTATAAAATGACAAAAAAAAAAATATATGTTTTAAAATATAAGAATAAAATAGTTATATTTTTCAAACTATTGAGTTTATACTGTAATTTTTTTAACATAATATTTTAGTAATTCTCTTTTGACGTCTATGTATTTTTATTGACTTCACGAAAAAGATGCAAAAATTAGATAGACGGATGCAGTGATGCAACAGAAACAATACAAGAAAAATTGATATATATTTTTTAAAAAAAAGATAAGAATGTACTAATTAAAATTCGCAAATCACATGAATCGTATTATAATTTTTTCAAAGATATTTGCCACACAATATAAATTTAAAGGCTCTATTTGCTCAACTTTAAATACTTGATATCTCTTAAGCTCTTAGAAATTGAAGTATAGTAAATTATAAATTAGCCCTTTAAAGTAGTAAATCTGGATTTAGGATAACTATATTAGGATAAAGATTACGTGTAACACCCTTTGTCCAGTTCCGAAGGATTAGAGGACGAATGCTATATTCGATGTCGGATGCATTGCCTTAGTTAATACACAGATCGTATTATAAATTAGAAGTGACTAAATAATCATATATTTAACAAGTAATTTTTATTTCTTTTAAATAATGATTAATGTAAATCTTACAGAGAACCTATAAGAGTTTCTCTTAAAAATGAACTTATCAAAATAAACGAAAACAAAACACTTCCAATGATAATCCTCTGAAACCCCATAAAAAATCAAATCAACACAAAGAAGCAAACACTTCTATAAATCCACATTCAATCATTTATTTTGATTCATCATAAATATCATCAAGTAATGACATTAAAGTATATCACAAGTCTTAAGGTTCTTCAATATATTGCTAATTTAAGAATTATTCCTACATCCATCTATTAAATAATTTACATACGTAACTCCTTAACATATGCTTAATTACTTAAATATTAAACTCACATAACTCACATATTTTATATTACTCAATTAATATATTCTTTTAAGTTATAATTATACATGTCATATACTCTTAAGTTCATAAACCAAAATATACAACTATCATGGATGTCCTTCAACTCTGATGCTAAACTCTGATTCTTCAAAAAACACCTACTGTCCTTAACATGCGCATGACAAAATAAACGCGCTGAGTATATGACTCAATGATGCTCATAAATATATAAAAATCCATGTTAGGTAAACAACATACCTTAAAGTATAAAGTATAGAAATTATAAAATCTTAAAACGATAATAATTGACCGTATAAAATATTCTTTTAAAATATAAAACTTTACTTTCAAATGACCAAAGAAATCAAAGTCATAATAAAAATAAATCTTAAACTCACGTAGAAATTATATTTCACTTTAGCATAATTTGTGAAAACACTTACTACTAAAAACATATAATTCTAAATCAAGATTTTAATAAACTCAAGTCTTATACTCCTCACATTATTCTTATAGGGATACATTTTAAAAACATAAACATAAGAAATCTTATATTCATAAAGTGATACCATAATAACCTTAACAAACATACTTTTTTGTACACATATATCTTTATTTTAATTAAACATAAATAATATCATAAAAACACAATCTTATGTCTCTTACAACACTTACATAAGGCTCATATACACTTAGAAGAAATATAAGTAAATTAAATTTCATATTATATTTGGTCTTAGATCGTCAATCATATCATATTTGGCCTTAGCTCGCAAACCATATCATAAAGACTTCAAAAATCTACTTATATATATAAAGCACGTCCGGTTAAACGTAAAGCATCTAAAGCCCAACATATGATCATAACTTAATAACATAATGACATTGACAGTTAAGCATGCTCATCTTACATAATTGAATCAAATCATATTATAATTTCAACCAAAGCAGATAAGAGCTTGAAATCAATTTTTTACATCTTAATTCATAATTTTTCTTAATAATCTTCTCATCATAAATCATTTCATAACTTAAATATTTTTACTTCAAAATCTCTTAACTTACAACTTGTAGAATCAATCAAATTTCATACTTATACATTCAAAACTTACATTCTTAAAACATATGCTTAACATAATATATAAGACTTAAAATCCAACTTAAAAAGAATGAAATCAAGCCTTAGCAAATGAAAAATGGTTCGGCCTCTTTAGGATAAAAAAGGAAAGAAGTTTTCCTCCATCAAATAACCATAGTTTCAAGCTCAAAACACTTATAAATTCCATCAAAATCTTCACTTGTAATTACTTAATCATAAAATCTATTTTTATACAATTAAAGCTTTCTTTTTAAGTCTTGTAAAAATTCATAATGAACTTAGAATAAAAAGTAGCAATCTACTACACAATACATACTTATCAAACATTAAATCAGAAGCAAAATTAAATAAAGAAATCAAAAGAAAATTCAATCCCTTCACCCAAGTAGGTTCGGCTTCTTATGATGGAGAGGGAGGAATTGTTTCCCTTCTCAATTAAGCATGCTACCATGCTTAGAAATCATCATAAATTACATTAAAATAAACAAATTTCAACAATTTCATCAAAGTAATTAAAATTTTCAAAATTTCACATAAAACCTAAAAAATTGAAAACTTAAAGAAATGAAAGAGAAATGAAGAAATACTTGCACTAACCTTATTAACAAATTTAAACAATCTTAGAAAGCTCCAAACTTTAGTTTTCCTCTACTCTTGGAGGAAGTTCTAAACTTTAGTTTTCCCTCTACTCTTGGAGGAAGTTTCACTCGCTTTTGACTAATAAACTCCAATTTCTTTGATTAAAATGACCAAACACCACCTTTCTAGCTTAATTCCTCAAGTTTAATTAACTAATTATGGTTTAATTTGGGTGGTTTAGTGTAGTTTAGTGAGTAGAGAAAATGAAAGAACATGGAGGAAGGAGGAAGAAATGACGTTGAAGAATGAGAAAAAAAGAAGAGAAAATGTTATTAAAAGATAAATGTTTTTTAGTTAGAAGTCAACCATTTAATGTATTGCTAATTCATATGGTTTTGACAAGTGGATGTCTTAGATTTGGTCATGGTATTTACATCCCAAGGTCCAAAATATTTACCAAATAATTCTCTACAAATTATTATTTAACTTTATATATTTATTCAATTAACTCCATAAAATTAATTCCTCAATTTTTCTTAATATTAATTCAATAGACAACATTATTAACTAATTACTTAAATTTTCTAAAAATATTCATAAAATATTTTTTACCCATCTAAATCATGCAAACATACTCCAGATAGATTGAATAAAATAAAAGACATCAATAGCAATTTTTTCGGACCGAAATAAGACCAAATTTCAAACTGTTGGTACTATTCACAGATCGATGAACTACTATTCACCAATCATTTATTACTTAGTTTGTCATGAAAAATTTTATATCTTAACTTAAATTAATGAAGACTAATGACATAAAATCTAATTAATTTTATAAATATTAAATATCATTCTTTAGTTCAAATAAAATATTATTGTCTCTTGAATGAAACCATTTATGATCCGACCAAATAATACCATTTTAAAGTCTAAAATTTTAAATCATTACATTACAAATCCTATATTATTTATTAGTTTGAGTTTATTAAGAGTCTAATATTACTATTTTAATAATATATTTTATTATTATATGCTAACAATACTTACTGAAATAATTAATAACTATTAAAATAACTAAAATTTACTAAAACGATTGAAAATAGATTGAAAGAAGAAAATGATCTACTCAATATTTTTACTTGCCTTCCTAGTTGTTTATGCATAAGGTGGACAAATATTTTTTTTTAAAGATATTGATCTTAGGAAGAAAATATTTAACGAATAGTTTTCGACAATAAGAGATATATTTTGATCTAATTGATTTTTTTACTTATTTGAACCTTGACAAGAAGAGTTTTCGATCTGTTGAACTTTTGGATGAATAAATAAATAAAAGAGAAGGGATACATTTAACGAAGGAAAACAAAGACATGCAAGAAGTAATTGTATGCTACATGAAATTTCTAGTTTCCTCCAATGAAGATTGAAGGGACCACTGAATAGAAATCTTCTACAAGGTAGAAATATTTTAGTGAGACAAGGATAACGTACTAAATATGAAAAAAATTTATAAGATTAAATCAATTTGCCATGTGTTCACACTTAAGTTGAAAAAAAGAAAAACAGTAGTGTTTCCACCTACTCAACTACTACTGCATCTGAGTTGTCCTTAGCTCACGCCACCATTTTGTGTAATGTCTGCACATGTATGAGAAAGCAAATGATCATGTTTCATGTTTTTCATTACCTATCAAATGGACTCTCCATGAGATCAAGATATATCCTCCACTGTCAGTGTACTTTACTTGACGAACAAACTGCTAACGTAAACAATAATGCCAATATGCGACTTTCTTTAGAGTCTCCAGTCTGGAAATGTTGCTTCTGGAGGAGACCCTGAAGCGAAATTATTATGTTATGTGAATGAAATTATTGTGTTTTTGTTTTGTCTTTATTTTTTTTTTTTTAAATGTAAATAACAATTTCGAGCTCGACCACCCTTCTTTGGCTATATACAGAATCACTTTTGTATGCTTTTTTCCACAATGATGTTGTAAAAAAAAACTAATTCCCTAAATGATGTTCTATTAAAAATATTTATCAGAATGGTATTTTGGTAAGTCTTTTGTTGCAGTCATGGTGTAACAAATGTATTGTTAAATTATGACCGTAACAAAAGACTTAAATTTTAATTTATTTTAATGCTATTCAGTAATTTTACAGTGCAATATTATCTCTCCTTTTTTCTTGAATTGAATATTATATTATAATTAAAACAATGTAACGTTTGACAGAATATATTTTAAATTTTGAAAGGGTACATAATCATATCTAAACATAATAAAATACTCAATTAACAAATATGTAATAAAATATATTCAAAAAAAAAAAAAAAATTAAACATTACCAAAGCAAGAAGGAGAAAGAAGCAAAGCTGTTTCATTTATATACACATGCAACTACCCACAAAGCTTCATGGATTCTAACGATGAAATAGTATATATTCTTCTTCTATCGATGAAATAGTAACACTTACTACATATTTCTTTCTTTTCACTTCTTAGCTTCTTACACCACAAGAATATTTATTTTCCCTCATAAATATCTCTTTCGTATTGTTACACTAACAATGATATAATAGCTGTTTTTTTTAGCGTGTGAATCTCACCCGTAAATTGTTACATTTTAAGCGTAACAATTGAAACTTTATGTTTGCGTGAGAATCTCGCAAAAGAATATATTCCTGACATTGAGATATTATTTTACTTATAGTGTAATATTTAACTATAAGAGGAAACGAGAGAGAATATTATTTTGTAAAACTGTTGGATAATGTTAAAATAAATTAAAATTTATTATTAGTTTTATTGTAGTCATAATGTAAAAATGCTTTTGTTACACTATGACTGAAATAAAAGCCTTTAAAATGTCAACAAAATATTATTTTGGTAAATATTTTTCACAGAACACCAGTTAAGAAATTAATTTTTTCAGAACCCCATTCTAAGAAAAAGCCCCACTTATATTCTTCTCATTTCGTAACCAATATATCTTTAGCTTCTCCTTACACTGTAATATCAGTGTTCATTAATTTAGGGTTGCAATTTGCAAGAAAGAAACACACTTTGGCTTTCTCTACATATATTGTTACTGTTTCACTTCTTCTTGTCTCTCTTGCGCTCCTCCATATTTCGGAAGCCTCACATTATAATTTGCAGAGTAGCGTGAATGAAGTTTTGGCGCCTTCGCGTGCACCTGCAGCTTCAGGTTCGAGGCAAAGTATAGGTTGTGGAGAGGCATGTAAAAGAAGGTGTAAAGTCATGTGGGAGTTGCTGTGCGAGGTGCAATTGTGTGCCTCCTGGCCCTTAATGGCAATCTTGAGTTTTGTCCTTGCTATGCTATCTTACCACTTGCAAATGTCCTTGAGTTTAATTGTTAAGATCACTCTTTTTATTCTATATATTATAATATTCTTCATTCTACTTCTTTATGTTATGAAATTTGTCAAATTTTGTTTTTGTACTTGTTTCTCTTCCTCAATTGTTGTACTTGTAAAATTTTCTTTTCCTTAATAATAATTCATTTATGAGTTTTTTTTAAGAGCTTTTTCCTAAACTGTGTTCTTTAAAAAAGTATTTTCTTAAATGGTGTCCAATATTTTCTCACCTCTCTCATTGAATTAAATGTTACACTATAAGTGAATTAATGTCACAATATCAAACAGAATATATTTTAAGCTTTGGGAAAGCATGTAAAGTAAGGTAAGGTATGCGTAGGAAGTCTAAAAAATGATACATTATTATATTATAAGTGTAACAATTTAAAAAGTTAAAAGAGATTTTAGAATCGCCCGTAGAATAAAAAATGACACAAGGGAATAAAAATCGGATAGAGAATCATTGCAGGAATTAAATCTTGTAGGAAATCTCATGCGTATATTATCTTTTCAATTGTTACATTATTAGTACAACAATAGGTATTCCACAACTCCACGAAGTCTATATAAACCTTCTATGCCATCTTCATGTTGCTTCACTGTGGTATATGTTTCTTTCTCCTGTTTTTGTTAATTATTCATCAAAGACATGTTTTCACTTCTTTTATAAATAAATAATTCACTATAATGGATAATTAATTCTTGAAAAAAATAAAGCAAAATAACAAATTAAATTAAAATGAATTTGACACAAGTACTTACCTTCAAATAATCCTTTTCCTCTTAATGTTGAGCTTAAAACAAATAAATACACAATATACTGAAAAAAGAATCATATCTAAACATAATAAAATATTTACTCGACTAACAAAATATACTAAAAAATTAAACATTACCAAAGCTTGCTTGAGAAGCACTCGTCTGTGTTTTCTTTATAAACATCAAAGCAAGAATGAGAAGTAAAATTATTTCCTCTATACACATATACAACTATACAGAGATTCACGATGTGGAATAGTGAATTTCTTCTTTCTTCTTCTTTTCATTTCTTCAACCACAAGAATATTTACCTTCTCCATAAACATTTTTTTCATAACGTTACATTAACAATGACACAATAGGATTATTTTTTTCTTACCGTGTGAATCTCACCTTACACTATTGATTGAAACTTTGCCTCTGTGTCTGACTCTCTTCAAAGAATATATTTCTGACATTATGATATTATTTCACTTATAGTTGAATATTCAACCAAAGGAAAGGGAGAGAAAATACTGTTATGTAAAATTACTGCACAATATTAAAATAAATTAAAATTTATTAGTTTGTTATAGCCATAGTGTAACAATTACACTATGACTTGAACAAAAGCCTTAATTTCAACAAAACACCATTTTAATAAATATTTTTCATTGAACTCTATTTAGGAAAATTCTCTTTTAGAGGACACCATTTAGGGAAAAAGCCCTTCTTATAATCTCCATTTAAATTATTGGGTTGTTTTTCAATTTTCATTTTTTTCATAGAAAAAAAAAGAATAATAATTTGTTAAATTATTTTCTTTTACACAACTATTCTATTATTTTATTGCCGTTTTATTCCTATCTAGCCATCTCTGTCAAACTTTATCTCAATTAAACGAGCATCAATTGCATATTCGATTTAATGGAACAGAGGGAGTGATGTGTTGTTTGATGATGCCAAAACCTTGCAAAAAAATTTATGGTTGTTTATATAAATTCATCCTGACATTGTTATTGTTACTTTAATTTTATGCTATCCTAAAATTTTATCGTGACCTATTAATATTTTAATTTATAAAATTACACATATTTAATACATCGACTTGCAAAATTAGATCAATTGCATCTATTAAATTGTTAAAAATGTGAAAATTATTGTTTGAAATTTTATTTTAACCACATTTCAAATCAACACTCTAAAAACTAGTGTCACCAACAATCATAATTTTAGGCATAATAGGTCCCCTCAAAATTCAGAAATAAATTTCTTCATTTAAAATATTTTACATTAAGTTATAATCTCCTTTTCAAATTTTTTTTCTTCCTCTATTTTGTGTCATATAATTATTATTTTCAATTAATTTTATTAAAATGAAATAGCTTTTTTTAGTACAAACACTTGATGTGCATATAATAATCTAAATCGGTAAACTAACAAACTTTGACCTTCTTCTAAAAAAAAAAAAAACTTCAGCCTAGTGGTAAAAAAAACTCTGGACTTTTGACATTTTTAACAATTTTGATTAATTTTTCTAATAATTACACCTTGTAAATTTGCAGTCGGCAAGTGACAATGTCATAACAAGAGTCTCACTAATGTGGCCATATCAGCATAATAGTTATGATTAATGGATGGATGACACAATTGTTAAGAAAAAATTTCTTCGCAGTATTAATTATAGTAATTAAAAGAATTGACTAAAATTATTAAAAAGATCAACAGTTTGATTTTTGTTTTTTTAAGTCATTAGGCCTTCTATTTAGCCCAAAAGCTTAAATCTAACAATTTTTTCCCTTGAATTATAAATTTAGGGGAATCGGCCTTAACTCCTAAAAAGAAGACAAAGACAAGAAATAACTACAGGCTATCTGAAATTTTAATTTTAATTTAATTTAATTCTAATTTATTTCAATTTGTTCTTCCAATGAAATTATATGTAAGATTTTGTACTACATTCTCATATTCAGTACATTAATGTTGTTGGTTTGGTTTCACCTTCGAAAATATTTATCAAATAAAATCAATATGCCAGTTCATACATTTTGTGTTGACCATTGACTTCACGGAAAAAATAAAAAAACAAAATAAAACACTACTGTTGCTACCTCCTCAACTACTGCATATCTGAGTTGTACCTCACTCAACATATTTTATGCAATCCAAGTCCAACTATGCAGAGTGCACACATGCATATATATATATATATATACAGTATGTTCTGGTTCGCATATAACCAGTTGCCATAGTCAGTGTACTTTGCTTGAAGAACAAACATCCAAATAATAATAATATGAATATGTGATTTTCTTTTTTGTGTTTGATGCAGTCTCCAGTCTGGCAATGTCGCCTTTGGAGGAGAAATTATCATGCATTTATGTGCACAAAATACCTGTAAAATGTAAATGATACCAACCCATCCTTTTGTTTTTTAAAATATAAATAATAATAATAATAATAATAATAACAACAGCAATTTCCACTAGGCTTATATATAATTCACCAATCTTCTTCTTCTAGCATCTCATTCTCCTTTCTCATATGGCTTTCTCAAGATATATTGTCACTGTTTCACTTCTTCTCGTCTCTCTTACGCTCCTCCATCTTTCAGAAGCTTTACAGAACTACGATTTGCAGATTAGCTTGAATGAACCATTGGCACATTCGCCTGCACCTGCACCTATAGCTTCAGGTTCAAGGCAGAGCATAGACTGTGGAGAGGCATGTAAAGGAAGGTGCAAACTATCAAAAAGGCCAAATCTGTGCAAAAGGTCATGTGGGAGTTGCTGTGCCAAGTGCAATTGTGTGCCTCCTGGCACTTATGGCAATCTTGAGTTTTGCCCTTGCTATGCTAGCCTTACCACTCGCAATCACACCCGTAAATGCCCTTGAAATCATAAAGATCTCTTCAATTTTCTTTCCTATGTTATGAAATATTTGTTTCTTTTCCTTAATTGTACTACTTTGTTTTTGTTTTCTTTTTCATTTAATGATAATTAACGAGTTTTTCTTTACTTAATGGGTTTCTAGAAAAAAAAAAAAAAAAATCTAATTATTGCACACTTTGCATGTGCAATGAAAGGTATTCATATGAGCTGCACTAATCTTTTTTTTTAGAGTGTTTATTTTTAGCTAATGTGAAAAAATAAAAGTAAAAATAAGGATTAGAAGGTCCAAATGTACATAAGCTTTTAGATGCTCAATAATAATCAAAACAAACAAAACTGAAGGACCCCCCATGAAAAAGAAAAGTGTGTCAAGAATCTTGATCATCAACATTTATTTTTGATTGTTATCATCATCAATGACAAACATAAATCTTTCAATTTCTCAAACATAATTGTCAGTGTCAAAGCCCAAAATGCAGAAAAAAGAAATAGCAAAACAATCAAAATCCCAATTTCCAACCAACTGTCGTGTGTCATGAGGTAGACACTAACTAACCCTCCCCCACACAAATAAATTCCTTTCAATCTTCTTCTTCTTCTTCTTCTTCTTCCATACAAAACCTGATATGCTTCCCTTTGGGTGTTGGCAAACCCTTCAAATGTAGAGTACTTGGAGAAGAACAAAGACAACCCATTACTTCTTCAACAATCTCATCATCACTGTTATAACTAAACCTTTTATGTTTTCCTTCAAATATATCAGCAGCCATTGAATTATTTGTCTCACTTACACTAATCTTTCCAATTCCTTCACATAATGCATCCAATAAATCATCTTCTTCATAATAGTCATCACAGCCGAAATCTTCTTCTTCTATTTCTTCCATTTCTTCTTCTCCATCATGGGTGCTTGCATTAACTTGAACAGACCAATTAGAAGCACTGTCACAATCATCCTTTGTTGGTGATGCTTTGTTTTCTCTGCAATTAGTCACCACAGATGTACATTTTTCTGATAATGCAGAATCACAGACTTCTGATTTCTCAGAGACAGAGAAATCTAACAGTAATGATCTTGTTAGACTCTTTTGTGATTCAATGCTGCTCTCTTCTTTCTTGCCATCGAATATCTCACTCACCACCTGCCATTCACATTGGCAATGCCATTTTTTCAATCAAAAGCATCCACAAGATTATATATAATGATGGCATTACGGTGCTAAAAATGTGATTCAGTCTATTAATTCTAATAATTAAGGAAAAATCTCAGAAAGAATATAAATTTCCACGATTTGTATGTATTCAAGAGGGAATTGAAAATTGAAATAAAATGGATTATCAATTACGAACTACAAAATATAAATTTGATCAATACTAAAAGTATATTTATAAAATAAGAAGGGAAGTTTCATCGTTAAGTAGATCTATTTTTCATGTTTTCTAGTTCAAGATTGAAGAATATATTAGGTATTAAAGAGATAACATAAATTTAATTTCTAAGCACTTCCAAGATTCCAAACAAACCAACAAATAAAGAAAAAGATTTAAAGGCAAAATTAAATCAAACCTGACAACAAATCTTCAATTGTTCTTCAATTACAGGCAAAGGAGCAAAATTAACGCCATTGTTGTTGTCATGAACACTTTGATCATCTCCAGAGAAATTGGGGATTTGTGGTGTATTAGCAGGAGTTGGAGCAAGAAGACCCATTGGAGAAACAGAAAATCCTTGAATTTGGAGAAAAGGACGATTCTCTAATGAAACCTTTGATAGTTCAGCTTCTTCTTCAACTTTCTGCAATAGTGTTTTCACTTGACCTCGAAGCAATGCCTCTCCAGAGCCAGGTGTACTGTTACAGTTTTTCGCTTTACTAATGCTTCTTTGCTTTGCTACGGCTGATAATGGAGTCTCTAAGCTTCCCATAGCAAGTCCAACAATTGGTGAATCATTTGTTATATCGATTAGAACCGATCGATCTTGCTTTTGTGTTGTACCTCTTGATTTTCTAGATTTTGAAACGCTTTTCTCCGAATCCTCAACTATCCCTGAAAAATACCCAATTTTGGTCAACAGAAAAATAAAGAAATAAAGAAACCTTGCCATTCAATTGATCAGAATCCTATATTCATGAATTGATAAAGAAATAATCAAAGAACGTAAACCATAATTTGAATTAATCAGAATCTTCGTTGAATTTGATAAAGAAAGAATCAAAGATTATAAATTTTTTAATTAATAGAAAAAAGGAAGAATTTGAAGTCACTCACTTGACATAGGAATGTTGTTGTTATTGTTATTGCTATTGCTAAGGGCAGCAAGAGTCTGCGATCTTGTGACTCTTTTAGTTGACGATGGTGTCTCCATTGAAGAAGAAGCTTAAAATTCAAGAAGATGATTTTGATTTTTGAGAAGAGAAAGAAAAGAAGGAAAGCGAAAGCAGAGATTCTAAGTGAAAAGACAAAGGTGATATTTTTTGTGGCAAAGTTGAGAGGGTTTATAAAAGCGAAATTTGGTGAGAGAAGTTTAAACGGTCACATGACCGTTAGAGCGCACGCAAATGTATGAATAATCGATTTGATAAAAAGAAAAAATTTCAAAAAATAATAATAACAATAAAAACTAGCCGTTAGGGCTTATCTCCCGTATTATTATTGAGTTTTTCCTTTTTTTTTTTTTTCCCTGAATTGAAACTTTTTAGGATTTTAAAGAAAACGAAAGAAAAATAAATAATAAAAAATTTTATTAAGTTGAGCAATTCTTTTTCATTCCTTTCAATTTCAGTAATCAATTCAATAAGATGTATTTTGATTGCCCAATAAGTCAAGATAATGGAAATATTATTTTGTCAATTTTATTTTATCAATTGAACAAACATTCATACTCTGAATTTTATTTTATCAATTTTATTATTAGATAGTCAATTTATTCTTTTTTATTTTAGGAACATTCAATTTTTTAGCAGTTGTAATTACATTCTACTTTAAAAATGAATTACAATACCGTAAATTTATCTATTTGTTGCAATTGCACTTAAAAGTAAACAAAAATTTGAATTTTGATTAAAATAATATAAAAATTAATTCTATAACAAAACCAAATATTTAAAAAATAAATAATAAAATTAAATCCAAGTATCCATAAAATGAATACGAAAAATTACATCTTTGATTTTAAAATTGGATGTAAAAATAATGAATTGGATATCTATCCATCTATATCTATATAAATATATAAAAATAAAAATTTGGAAGCTGACATGGGATAAAATTAGAAATTTAATTGTGTTGACTTGCCATTTAACTTGACGTTATTCTTTTTTACATTTTCAATTTAATTAATATTTTTATATTTATAATTTTGTTACAAAAATCGATAAATTCAGGTGGTTGTAATTTATTTTTAATATTTTATTTTATGTATCCTTCAATTTATTTCATTTTAATTATATTTAAAATTTCTCCTTACTTGATTTATATCATTACAATATATTTCAAGAACTATTGGATATGTTTTTTTTTTCCTAGAATACGAATGTAATTGAAATTATAAAATAAAAAAATAATTTATCGAGAGAAATAAAATATTTGCATTAATTTTAAAAAATATTTATCTCAAAAGAAATTATATATATATTCCATTTGAGAGTACCCTGAACAACAAAAAATTTTCAAAGTCAATTATTATCCAAAAAAGAAATAAACAGAGCATTTGGTTGATTTTGCTAATACGGTAGAATGATCACAATGTTTACGATTTATTCAATTTATTTTTATATTTACATTTTCAAAGAGCGGTCAATAAAGATAGTCTACTTTTTATTTTCACACAGATTTTTTTTTTTTTCCAAATAAATAAGCTAGCTAGCTTATATTATTAGAATCAAAAGCTAAAACATCATATATAAATAAAGGAGACCATAAGCTATCATATGAGCAGTTTGATTCTCATATTTTTATTTTCATACAGATTAAAAAATATAGTTAAAAAATAATTTTATTTATATAACTTTTTAATTATGTCACATGAGTAATTATTATATTTGAATGATAAGTAAGAATTAATGAAGATTATTGAAAATAATATAAAATTTATAAGGATATAATAAGTAATTTAAAAATTAACTATAATAAAAAAAATAGACTCTATTTTGAGATAAATTAAAAAAAAAAAAGAATGGACTATCTCTTTGATATGGAAAGAGTAACAATAAATAAAGGAGTTATTTTCACTTAAGGGGCCTTAATTATAAGGATAATCACTTAAAGGGATATCAATTTCAATTTGTATCTGTAAAATATCTAAACTCACCAATTCGTAACAGTAAAATGTCTGTTGTCGAAATTGTGAAATTTCAATGGCCGAATTGCCACATATTTCACGCGTGACATTTTTTAACCCTCTTATTTTCCATGTCAGCATTTTTCTCTCATTCTCTCTTTCTCTCTTCACTTTGTCCATTAAGAAAGAAAAGTCGAAACCTTATCTGTCTCTTCCTCCTCCTGTCGACGACAGCTTGTCCCTTTCCTCTTTGTCTGCGTTCGTTTTTTCGGCCATCGGCGAACTAACACTCTAACTGCATCTTCTCCTTGCAAGAATCTTGATTTCAGTATTGGTTCAAGCAATTTGATGTCCGATCATGAGAGATTACTGTTGTTCAAATAAAATTAAATGTAAAATAAAGCCAAACCATGCGAAGTATCAATTTTGTGATGGCATAAAATGGATCACGAAATAATCATTGATGCTTCAATTACACTATCGTTTCCCTGGCTTAACATAAAGATGTCAACTAGCAGCCATTTCTAGACTCAGGACTGATGCATTATATTATATGTACACAATAACATTTACAATGGAGAACTGCTAAAATTGACATTCCATTCTTGTACTAAAGTTTAAAACCAGGGATGCCATGTAGGATCCATCATACACAAGTTCCTTGGCGTCAAGGCAGCTTCAACCAAGTCAGTCACGCCCCTCTGCACCGACTGTGGTGGGTCAACTGCATTTTCTTCCTGTATATGTACCACCAAATTGAAACAATGCAAAGGTTAAAATATTATCTTAAGTAATACAGGTCAACCACGGAGAAGAAGGAACCACAAATTTAAAGACCGCCTAATCTCTAATTTCATTTAAACTGACACTTCTTTAAGCCTGGCTACCTATACCTAGGCTACCACAAATCTCTAACTATAATATCTTTTGTAAATAAATGCTTTAATAGGAGGAATTAATAAAAACT
Source organism: Jatropha podagrica (assembly GCA_947857235.1). Classification (NCBI taxonomy): domain Eukaryota; kingdom Viridiplantae; phylum Streptophyta; class Magnoliopsida; order Malpighiales; family Euphorbiaceae; genus Jatropha; species Jatropha podagrica. The sequence continues at coordinate 65,681 of CANUEP010086338.1, forward strand.
CATTTATGAAGATGTCTAATGTTTTTTTAACACAGGAATCAGGCAAGTGGGAATTTTCATGTAGCATTTTGGCAATACATAACTCAGGAATCAAAAGAGTTCGGTTTTATCAAACTTTCTTAGTTATTTCATTCCTACCAATTTTTATTTATTTATGCTAGGAAACTTTAAAAAAAGAAAAAATTTAAGGAAAAAAGTTGTCCAAGTTTAGTACCAAACCAGAGCCGAACCGGAACTGGTGGTTCTAAAACTGCCTATGAACGGTTTGGTTCCAATCCCACCCTTCTTTGGAACTGATACTGGAGTTTCCAAAATCAAAACCAGCAGTTCCGAAGCAGTGGTTATGGAAGGCATGGTCATGCTAACTTAAATGGATTCTTGAGTTACCTCTTCGGACAGAAACTGTGGAGCAATTCCATTGATCCGGTGGATCACCTGATCAACATTGGTAGTGACCTTATGTTTGAAGTCAGCAGGATTCATATTACCCCCTCCAGCCACAGGTGCCAAAGGCATCCCAAGTGGTCTTCTCCAAGACCAAGACAGCAGCTCATCACGGAAAAACATCGCTAATTGATGCCACAAATGTTGAGTTTGCTTCAATATAAGAAATCAAGAAACTTATCATCAGTAAGATAAAAATATATGAGCTTGCTACTTGATCAAATTAATATTGTCCATTAGGACTTACTTTAGGTGAGACCACAGCCTGTGCTGCTGCACACATTGCAGACACAATAAGCCCTTCAACTCCAAAATGAGAGAAGAATGCTTGCATGTTCCTTGTTAGCCGAAAAGGTACCGGTTCATTAAACTCGATCATTCCATTCACGTCATATGCAGGGTGAAAATCTGTTTGGAAAATTTTCCCAGTGTTCTTAGCGAATAATATCTTATTTGGAGACCTTCCTCCTATTTGAAGCATGAAAGACATGAAACTTGAAAGGGCCAATTGGATTGCAAATTGCTTCTTAAAAGCCCACATATGGTTGACACTCAGCAGGGTCTTGTACATGTACTGAGAAAAAATGCCGTCATTCACAAGAGTTTTTGTTATTTCATTATAAGCTTGGTGGCGGAGATCTACAACTGTTTCTGGTGATATTTGGCCAGATATAGCTTGGTTTAACTGCTCCTTGAAGTAGGTGATTGGGAGATCTGCCTCTCGGTCATTCCTTGCACAATGGTTCTCATACACTTCAAGGAAAGTGCTGTACATCAAATCATCCTCAACCATGCGAACCTATTTAAGCACCAAACTGCAATTAGAACTTACAGAACTCTGCTTTGAATTTTAACGTACAAGCTGGTCAGCAAATAAATAAAGAAAATAGAGAAACAACACTTGGTGGGACCTACACGGTTGAAGCCTCACTAAAAGATGTTAGCCATATCATGGTTCAGTAACTGGAACCCTAAGGTAGTTCATTATGTTTAACAAATCCAAAGTTTTTAACAAGCTCAAGTGAAAGAGTTGTCAAAGGCAGATATCATTACCTGTGACCAAACAGGAATGATAATTGGGGTGTGAATATTTATGTGGCGCCGCCTTGATTCTTTGTGCTTATCAAACATTTGGTTCATAACACGGAAAAGCTGCAGTATACGTTCATCACTTCTGGCATTAGGTGTCAAAGATGTCTGGACAATAAAATGGCGTTGAGAGCCATCAGATCCAATCAGAGTCAAGCGCCGGAAACTGCTTCCATGCCTTCTAACAATAGGAATATCAGCCCCAACCCTATCCAACTTCACTGTGTGATCTGGTGCAATTTCCTGGAATTGGTTTCATAAGAAGATATTTCATCAGACTAACAAGATGAAAACCCAATGAGTTCTTTAAGCCATACACTAATGATGTCATGGCATAAATTCCAGCCTATATCAATCAGTTTCCATAGCCAGTTATGCATAGCACATACAAAAAGTTAAATTAGTCACTATGTGCAAACCAGAAATCCATTGATATACCTGATCACAAAAATATTGTCCAGGAACTTCTACATCAACAACATGGAAGTCACGCAAAACCCTGCTTTCTTCTTCAAGCTTCAAGACAGCAGGAAACCTGTCCTCAACATTGCTCTGGAGAACATTTTTCCAATGTTTCAATCGCTCAGTAAGTTCAGAGAGGGTGGCAGGAAAGGTAACTGTACTTTCTGGATCTAGATCACGCTCAAAATCCTGCTTGTATTCTCTCACAAAATCAACATGCTTGCTCACAGCATCAGCGGAGAAGCAAGCCCTGCAAACGCCAGACAGTTCCTTCTTGAGAGATTGAGGAACCTCTGCTGTAGTGGCGGTTGGGTACTTGTAACAACGGTGGAGCAGTGCATTAACCACTGCAAGAAGTCTCTCCTCTGGCAAAGTTACAAACCGTGAACCAATTTCAGTGAGTAGGACCTGCAAACCAGAAATTTTAATTTAAACTGTGTAGTTTGGTACAGTAATGCAAATAAAATAAAAGTAAATAAAACATGATATTGAAAGGTAATCTTATAAAACCAAACATCAACTGGACATTATTTTTCCTGCCATCACTCAAAGTTGAAAGTCTACCCCCTTTGCATGAAGAATAATACACTAAACCAAGTTCAATTTTCTGGCATAAGATGTACATGAAATTTGATTGCAGTATTAAACCTAGCATCGCAATCACCTCAAGTTCACTAGCCAAATTAGTGTGTTTGCTTCTAAGAGCCTCCATTATGTCCTTTGCAGCATCAAAAGCACTGGCAGCAGAAGCAACAATTCCAAGAGCGCCGCGCCTTAATGCATTCTGACTAGTTTCATTGATGGTCGCGGAATTTTGTTGCAGTGGTTGATCATTCCCTGTATGGACACTACTCTCAACTGTTGTGGTTGCAGGCCTTTCAGCTTCCTGCCCATGAGAGTTCCCACCATCATGAGACCCCATCCCCCCACCAGACTGAGAGCTTTGATGAACTTGATTATCTGTGTTTAAAGTGGAACCACCATGACCCTGTACCCTTGAATTTGCATCAGGTATTCCAAGAGAACCAGCACCAGCAGCAGAAACATTTTGCTGCATTCTTTGTTGAGCCATCAGTCTGTTCACTTCAGATTTATTTGCAACATCACGACGCTCAAGTAAATATGTTCGGAGCCAGTAATACAAAGCCTAGAAATTGTAGATGGTAAGAGTATCAATTAGAACAAGAATTATGGCTACAAATGAGTGCCGCAAGATATCATACTAGTTACCAAATGAATGACGTGACATGCATACCTGTGGATATACAGTCGCAATTTTCAACAAAACAAGTTTGCAGTGAGGTGCCTCTGTCCTCTGCAAGGAAAGTAATAATTGCGGTATCCAAGAAAGCCAAACCCAGTGGGATATTTGGTCCAAGTATTTATCGAACGCCCTCCCCACAGGCTCATTGGGAGTGTCAAAACTCAGAAGATACAAAACCCGTGCGAGATGACTTCTGGAATTGGAAACACCAAATTTTATACCTTGAAGAAAGCAACTAACAGCATATTCCAGCCAAATTTCATCATGGGTTTCTTTATAAGCCTGAAAGTCAGATGATAAAATTAGTGCTCTGTACATAGCAACAGTGGCAAACATGAAAATTAAACAAAAATATATACCATGTCACAATAGTTTCCCCAGCTTATCCATCCTTTGGGCAAATTTTTGAAAAGGCTGATGGCATTGGAATACGCAAGATTAGCACCTTCAGAATCACTTAGTTTTAACAGAAAATCCCCCTTCAAACGAAAGATCTCTGCTTTATGTTTCACAGGAAAATATTCCAGGTTTGTACTGTTGATCAAACTAAGGCCACTTGCAAGCTCTCCCTTCATCTCTAGATAAGCTTTTGCTTGTTCTCTTATCTTAACAAAGGCTTCCTGCAAAAATGCAACAAAGGAACCAATGAGATTATTCACCACTCTTCCTATGTCCTTGTCAAATTCACTCTTTCACTCTTCCAACTCTTTCATAAAGCTATATGTTTAAACACATAAAATATCATTACTCCAATCTGAACAAAGCATTTAATTCATCTAAAATCCCAATCTAAATGCAAAATTAACCATCTGATTGAGAATGAGTTCAAGGTTTTCGACAAATTAAGTGTACTCCTAATATTATAATCAAGGAGATTATGAAAGCCTATTCTGCCACTGCAATAAATTCATATAGCGACATTGAATGGTGAATTCAAAAACCTATAAAAGACGCTGAGCTTTTTCAACTTCCAGAAGGAAAGAGTCACCTTCTACTTTATAAACCAGACACAGAGAAATGTAGGTACCTGCACTTCCATAGTTGAATGGCCATACATCTTCTCCAGAATTGTCACACAAACATCATAAAGACCTTGCTTACGAGCAATATGAGCAAGCTTATTCACATTCCAAGCTTTATCACGATAGCCAAGGTGATGAAGTTGAGAGTTTGTATTACCAAAATCCTTGAATGCGTCAATGACAGCGTTATACATTTCGTTCCTCCACTGCAGCAAATCATACCAAACAGACATATTATCCCATTCATTTGGCGTTCTGAGTCTCCAGGTCTCGAGAATGTCCTTCAGATCTGCATAAAGATTTCCATGCACACCAACAACTGAACTTCCAGAAAGTTTGTTTCCATTGGCAATGTCCACTAGAATTCGAGAGGACTCTTGGACTTCAACCAGCTGCTGGAATTGCTGCAGAAGAGGAATCCTAGCATGAACTGACATTTCCGGCAACTGCCACCACTGTTCCAATGCAAGATCAACACCTTTCCCCACAATGTTTTCAGCATCACCAACACCATTTGTATTTCTATCATGAAGAGCAAAAAAGGCCTGAATTAAACGAAGTTTCAGAGTTTCTTCCACCTGAGCCTTTGGAATAACATGTTCCTTCATATATGTCCAATCAGGTAATTTCCAAAGGGTATCAAGAAGAATTTCATAATTCTCAATACTTTTACCAAAGTCAACTAAGGCATCCCATTGACTCAGTTGACTTGCACAAGAAAGCCATTGTTCTTCCCAAAGACACATTTCAGCCTTAGGTACTGTGTTATTATACGTGCCTTGAGTTGCCTTAACCATGGCTTGGTAAAAAAGGCTTTGAGCACGCTGCCAGTAACCATGCTGAACAAGTGAAAGTCCAGCTCTAGTTTCAGCAGTGATTGACCTTTTCTTCCACAATCCACATCTCATATCTTCTTCATTGAGCAAACGATAAAGCTCAGCCAGTGACTCAGAGCACTTTGTTTCATTCATAAATAACATCACATGACTTTCTAGTAAGGCCAAGGCAATGTGCCATGCATTGTAGGTCTTTCCAATATATTTAATTAGTTCACTTGGCATCCGAGGTTGAGGGTGGCTCAACTGAAGGCCTTCTAGAAGTGCTTGCACAACATTCGGTCTGCTGGCTTGTTGCTTCTTATGATAATCCTTTGATAAGAGAGTAATCATTGGTTTAGCTAGTGTTACTTGTTCGTCTTTATGCAAGGTCACCCAAACAATTGGAAATACCAAAACCCACAAATGGTATGCAACATTAGCATCTGTATGAGCAAGCTCTCTCAATGGAATAACAAGATCAGCTACCTGGAAGAAGTGAAATGAAGCTAATCAGTGATCAAAGATGAGATATAACCAGATCCTAGAATGTCTCAACAAAATATTATCTAACTTGCGTCTTCAAATAATTAGGTGTAAAATTACTAAATATGCAATCAAGTAAATAAACATGCATTAGTGCTCCTCTCAACTCTCAAGTACTAAAGAGATGGGGAAAAACAGGGTAAGAAAACAATAAAAGGGTAAAACTAGTATACACAAATTAGAAACAGCCTACCACTTCTTCAAGTAACCAAAGGATCAAAGATTAAAAACGGAGATATCTCCCAAAGCATATGATACAACAATTATTAAGTTCACAAAGGTTAAACGCAAATGCAATAACCTGAAGTTTGGTCATCTCATTCAAAAACTGAGCATGCTTAAGGACAAGGCTTTCAAATGTTAAAGGTGCTTCCTCAGAACCATCTGGAACATCAGTAACATGTTGCTGCATCCCAGTGCCATCTGGAAGAGAACCTGATACCAAGAGTGGTAGCACTCTGGCAGAGTTTGGAGCAAGTGTGATGGGTTTATCCTCAACTAAGATAGCTAGAAGCAGATCAAGACCTTGTTTGAGCCAGAAAACGTCACTTAAAGCTTCCCAGTCCTGGAGTTGGATAATAAACTGCAGCCTTGCGAACAATGTTTTGGCAAGAGATTCATGATAAAGGGAGAAGAATTTCATCCTAACATCAGGATCCTTTGCCCGTAAACCAAGCATGAATTGCCTTTCCACCTTCTGAAACACCTCTTGGCGTAAGGCCAGTGGATATCTGATAGCCAGCCAAACTCAAATTATTGAAATCCATATACAATGCAAATCTCATATTAGTATTTACTAAAAATACTACTTACTTGATGGAATCAGCACAAAGTCCATAAAGAAGCTGAAGATATTTCCTGTCCCACTCTTCCAAAGCATCAGATTGGAAGTTCTGCTTATCAACTTGTGAAAGCTTTTGAAGAAAAGAGACTATTTCCTTAGGATTGAGAAAATTGCTTGATGGGACTGTCCCCTGTTTGCTGAAATCATCTTCAATCCATCCTTTTATAACATCTAGGATGCAAAGAAGCACACTAGCATCAGTGCCCTTTTCTGAGAGCAAGGAATTTAAGATCTGGGTTACAGAGCGTTTGCAATCTGGCACAGCCATGACTTTTTCACTGATAAGCTTCAATACAGATTTCAGATTAGAGATGACAGCACCAAGATCAGAACCTTGACGAGAAGAAGAGACTGCTGAATCTGGATCTGTTCTCTGACCCTGACATGGACAACATATCAGTGACAGTTTAATTTATTAAGATAGGAGGAGAAAAAGAAAATCAGAATATAAAGATCTTGGAAAAGAGAACAGAAGAGCGATATTTTTTTTCCCCGAGTTAATCCAGATGCTGAGTTGAAGCCTTTCTATTAAAATCTACATAACAGAAGGCTACATCTTTATGTTACACAAATGCATTGTTTAGGATGATAATAAGGTAAAGTGAACCAAGGAATATAGCATGAATCAAACAGTTCCAAATGGCAAGATGATATTCAAAGTTTTTGCCCAGTAATTGTGGAGGCAAAAATGATGCTTAAGTACACAAGCAACAACAAAACTATAGAAGTTGCTATCAAACTATCACGTAGTTTTTGAAAGAATAAAGTATAACAGTCTAGTGCCTAACAAAATATTCAATTAAAACCTAAGAACACATAATTAGACTAGTAGCACAACAGTCTAGTGCCTGCTTCATACTGCGGGAGTTAGGACCAAAAAAACAACTAAGAACTTTGAAAATTAGCACAAAACAAAGGGACTTGAGAACATATAAAGATGGCAGTTGCATACTTGTCTCAAATGAGAGCCGGCTGATGATCCCATATCACGTGCCAGGCGTTGAAGGATGCGAACCAAGATATATGGTTCAATGTACTTCTCCACCTCTGTCAAGGTCTTAATGACAAGCAGCACAAAGCTAATTGAATTAGCAGAGTTTTCCTCACCCGACGTCTGGGGAGCTGTAAGAATATTGATATGCTTTTGTATCAGCTCATCAACTTTCTGATACAATAGCTTCACATCTGTTGGGGTAGTAGTTGCATCTGGTGGAAAAGCAACAAACACCATCTTCAACAGAGAGCATAGTGACTTTCCAGCATCTAACATTTTATGTTTAAAACATGGCTCCAGAATCTGATTCAAGATAAAAGAACAATTATTCAAATAATAAAATTGATGATCAACATTGTACAACAAGTCATATAAAAGTTTAAGCATATTGTGCATTACATACTTGAGATATCTGGCTGATGTTATTTCTAATAAACAGATGAGGCTGCTTCTCCAAAACCTTGTTCATGACATCTAAGCCTTGTGCAAGAGCTGTAGAAGGATCTTTCGACTGTGATGGCTGAATGCTGGTAAGAAGTTTCTCCAAATAATTGAATTTGACATTGGCATTTGGCCACACCTCCAGAGCTTGTGAAAGTAGATCTAAAGCTTGTTTGTACATGATACTTGCCTCTTTATCCTTGGGCTCTATGACCAAGGCAACCTGTTTCCACATTCATTAACTTTATGACTTTGCTATCAATAAAAATGTTTTTAATCAAAGTGATCAGTATAAGCATGTTAAAAAAAAATAAGCAGGAAAATCGAACTACAAGAGGTATAGTTACAAACAAATCTTGGCAAGTAACATTTAAATAATCACAATAAGCTAATGAAAAGGAAAAATAAATCTCAATTTTGTGAAAAGGTGAAGCATGCGGTTTTTTAAATCCTCATCAATGATTAGGAACAATATAGAGATCATTCAACTTGGGGGAGAATATAAATTTTACCAGAGCTAAGAAGGTTTTCCCAAATCTGAAAGTGAAAGGTGAAGAATGAACAGGGTAAATGATTTGTTAAGGATGAGCTTTAGACTTGGACAAAGACACAGTGAATAAAAAATACATATCAGGTTCATTCTGCAATCAACAATCTAGATCAATCCAAAGCCATATCAGGTTGGAGAGTGTTAAAGCCTAAAACTATGACACTACAGTCTGTAATAAAAAAAAAAACGACTTCAACAAAAAGTGACTTTTTTCAATATAGCTTTGCTCATATGAGAGAATGCAAAATGTGAAAGAAAGCCTCACTCTTATGAGGAAATTTATAATCATTTCTTCCATAGCAGCATTCGGTTTGAACTCTTCATCAGGTTGGCCTCCGGATCCTGGGGTTTCTATGTTAGGGATTGATGATGCACCACCAGGAGACATAACACAGAGGGACTGAAGACCAGGCTCTACTTTAACTCTCTTACTTGGATCTTCAGGGAATGTAGATCCATCCACTGTACGCTTTGGATCAGCAACAGCAGAGCCAGGGTTAAATCCGTCACTAGTCTGACTTGGGGCATCACTATCAGTCACAATTTTCATTTCATTTTGCCTTTGCCTTTCCCAACCAACCACCAATCCAGCCAATTCAATGGCAAGACGCCTGTTTTCTGCTGTTGTATTATATGGCAATCCAAGCCGACTGAGAGAATTCACCATCTGAGGTACAAACTGCGCTCTACAGCTGTAGAAAAGATCTGAATGGCGCACAATGAGCTGGAAAATGTGAATCAGATTTGGAATAGAGTGTCCTTCTTCAACCAAAATTTTTTTGGTATATCTAATCCAAATTGGCATGCGAGAATCTCCAAGAGGCAACCTTCTTGGTAATGCTGGCATTAGTATATCAAGGGCCTGCTTGACCAGCAGTTTATTTTCAGGCTGGCAAGTTCTGAGAAGTGCAACGAAAACCTGCATTTTTAAATCTGTTTCAGGATCTCTTGTCACATTGCATAAGAGAAAATGATAGGCCCAAATACACATGTGCTCAATGCCGGTTAGCTCAAGCGACAACTAAACGCTGAACTACTACAAATTTTGCAAACAGAGCCATATGATCAGGCAATCAAACAACAAGGTTGATTCGTGATTATTGCAGCTTCTGGCACAACAAATATACCAGATCCTTATAATGTAAATTCATCATACAAATATCAAGTTGAGTCCAGTAACTTATTATTTCAAAGCAGAAAGCAGTACATCAAATTATTCCAACTGATGCTATTAGGGATTAAAGTAGTAATATATCTTATTCTTTCCACACACAAAAAAAGGAACAGAAAGAAGAAAGGAAAAGAAGAAACGGAAGAGGATAGGTGTACTTAGAAGAGAATCATGACAGAATAGCCAGTAAAAATGTTAGAAACTGTTATCAACAAACTGCCAAATGTAATTCACTCTGATTTCTGAAGATACCTGAAGTATAATCTTTTCTGGGGCTTGATAAGCCTCCAAGAAGTGGCAAACATTGACAAAGGCCCACTGCTTACTAGCACTGTCTTCTCGTTTTAGATGATTCCAACCAAATTTGATAAGTTCTTTCCTATGATGAACAAGGTCGTTTTGAAGGTATTTAAGAAGTAAAGTGGCAAGCTGCAAAAGTTCTATCCTTAAAGGCTCATCATACTCAGCAGAAACCTATAACAAATCACATACAGGAGAATTAGAAAAATTAATTAAATTTAGGAATAAAATTATGTAAAATACCAAATAACCGTCATGGTCCATTTGAGTAGCTAGTCATTTGAAATAATTGAGCAATTGAATTTGAAATCAAGTTGATTTTTTATGATTTTACACTCAAAACCCAAATCCTAAATATGCCCTAATCCATCTTTTTAAGTATATCGAGAAAGCCTTTGGCCTATGGATATGATCTCAATGAAGGTCCTTATTTAATGGCTCTTCGCTGCTGCTTTCCCCTTAGGGTATAATGAAGGCCCCCCAAACTTACTAGCCTGTCTGCCCCGGTACCGAGGAGTTGACTTCCGGAATCATTAGTTGGTAATTTCATACATAACGTCATTTCAAATGACTGGATATCCAAATGAACTCTTAAGGAAATTCTTGAAATATATAAAATTAAAGAAAGGCCTTGGAAGATGACCTCTTCTGGTGGATCAAGAAGTTTGTCGACTATTGTTTTTATAATACCAGGGTCAACAACCTCCCAACTTTGGTTATTCTGAAAGGCATGTGCCAGCATTGGAAGAATGAGCATTTGCATAACGACTACCAAATGATCATGAGCAAGTTGTTTCGATTGGAAAAGGTTCAAAAAATGCAAGAGAAGTGCTCTCTTCAAGTTGGGTGGATAGCCTTCAGCAACCTGGAAGAGAGGATGAGTATTTGTTAAACACATAACAGTATCAAATCAACCAAGAAAGATATCTGAAACACCAAAAAATCACGTGAACTGAAGTACCTCGATGATATAAAACTCCTTCAGAAAGGTATAATCAATGCGAGTATGAAACAAGAAGATCGAGAGAATATCGAAGAGAACATTAACTTCAGTTTTATTATGTCGTAAGTAATTCAGGAAGCATTTAACAAGCCATTTGCTTTCCTTAACCTGCATTTGATAAAAGATCCATGGCCCATCTGCTAGTTAGTAGACAATTACCATTCCTAAGGAAATCCACAAAAACAACTGAAACATCGAAATTAAAAACACATTTGTTGATGATCAAACATTTTTAATAACAAGTCAACATGCATAAACCAATCAAGTTGATATATATATATATATAGAAGACAGAGAGAGATTCCCTTTTACAAATACAAAGATGCTATACACTAGGCATAAAAGGCAGCATTTACAAAAAGAGAGAAAAGCAAGAAAATTATATCTACAAAACAGAGGAAGTAAAACAACTTGCCGTACACATTTTATTTATCTATTGCTAACCCATGTAATTAGAATCACACAATTAATATTTTCACCATTTACAAAATCATCAAGTAGCATCTGAAGGCTTTAGTAATACTGCATGACAAATGAATATTTACACAGTGCACAGAAATTATTACTTGTGCTCATATAGTAACTGAACTTACTTGCACTAAATTCAGCTCTTGTTCATTGTGCAAACGAGAAGTTCTTGCAGGTGACTTCCACACCAGTACCAAAGTATCAAACACAGAACGATTACTATGTAACCAGCCAGGAATCAGTTTTACCAAAGTTTTAATGAGAGCAAGCCCTTGAAAATAAGCATCTGAAGTTGCCGCAGCAGGAACAGATGGCAAGTTAGAACCATCAGATGAAGATGTAATGGGGCCTTCTTCACCCACTAAAGCACCAGGAGCAGTTGAAGTTCCAGGCGTCATTGTTGCATCCGGTTTTGGTAGAAATTCAGGAAAGGCACTTGCAAGTATCTTCTGGGGAGACTTTGCAAGTTCGTCTCTCAGTGGTTGGCCAGCATCTGATCGTATTATGTACATGAACCTGCATTTTACAATAAAGAAGGAAACAGAAATGGTAAGTGTACTCGCCAATATGATCATCCAAGTCAACAATTAACAATGTCCATCCAGCATCACAATCTTACCGCCTGAAGTATTTTGGATCACTTAATCTAGCAAGAAAGTAATCAACAGCTAGTGTTGCATATCGATTTAAGAATTTAGTTAAAGGAAGTCGATATGGACTGTTAATTTCACTGTGCACTTGCCCAGGGAGAAGAGCTCTTTCCAAATCAATGGTCAAGGTTACAAGTTCATCAAGAAACTTTGATGCAGCATGAGGAAGCAAGTGAAAAAGCTCAATAATAGCTGCAGAGAACCAAAAGAAAAGACAGTGTACATATCAAAATATACCAACACGCAAACATCAACTATATGCTTACACATGGGTATTTATATATGTAGGAACACATGCATCCATGTGTCCACATCATCATGTGACTATTGCCATAAGTAGACAGAACAAAGATGCCTTACCTGCGGCTATTTTAGGCTCTTCACCAGCCTTCCATGACTTCAAACTCTGAGCAAGCTTATCAGGTTCTAACCATTTCTTAAGGTGCTCCAACAGCTTGCCGCCCAAGGTAACATTAAACCAATTCGATAAAAGTTCGAGCAGGCGGGCCAGACCCTGCAGAAGAGGCATGCTAAGATTTTTGGTGTGTGCCAAGTTGACTAGAATAGGCCTGAGGCTGCTCTGCAGAAGTTCCTTTGGCATCCTTTGCTGATTAATGACCTAAACAATAATAATGCATATGAAAAGAGGAAGGAAAATTCATTTGACTTCTAAATAAAGAAAAAATGAGATAAATAAAAAGTTCATACAGCCAGAATGACAGATAAACAGATAATATTAGCACCTTTGTTGGATTATTTGGAGGTAGAAACAAGCTTTGCAAGAATTTAAATAAAAACCGAGTGATGAAAAAGGTCATATCTAAAGTTTCCAACCTAGATTCCTTAAACAATCATCCTTTCATAAATAGCTACAAGAAAATATTAAAGAAACTGCTACAATTGTCCTGCCGAACAAACATGAGCTAAAAGGGTGTGTCAGTGGTCTCATTATTTATAGCTCATCACCCTCTTTGAAACCGCCATTCTTAATCTACAGCTGAACTCATATTATGACCAAGCGAAAAAGGAGAAGCTATTGAAAGGTGACAAAATGAGCGTATTAGCAAACGTGCACATATAGCCAAAGTGATTAAAGCTCAATACAACCTGTCGTAGGCCCTCCTTAGCAACTGCTACAATTTCTGGTGTCCGACATGTCAAAGACTTGAAGAACATTGAGATGATCTTAGCACGCAATTCAGCATGATTTTGAGTTCTGAAATCTGCCCATGCCATTGAAGTACAGAGTAGCTCTATACAAGCTGTTCGAAGTTTATTTAATGAGGTTGCCATCTTCGGGTTCATAAATTTCACAACCCACACGGTTTCATCTGTCTCAGCTATTTGCAGTGCTTCTTGGAGAAAGTTAACCAGTTCTTGTGTCAACTTAAGAAGAGGGGGCCTCAAGGCCAGGCAAAAATTCAAAGCTGTAACCGTCCCAACCTATAAGCCACCAAATCAATTCAGTTAAGAAAATTCACGAGTTACATTAATAGTCAATAGCAACAAAGAGAACCTGTTGATCAACGGTCTTCGACCGCAATGGCCGCATGATAAGAGGCTGAAGCAGTGGCTGATAGAGAGACTCAAGCAACTCTGATACTTCACTACCAGTCCTACTAGCCAAGAGTGCCAAGCATGACTGCACATTCTTTCTCACAATAATAGAAGCATTGGGATTGAACAATTCTGAAGCCAGAAAATCGACTACCCCTTGAAAACTTTGCCGGCGAGAATCACTGTTCGCTTCATCAACATTATTCACAACTCGAAGAACCTGTGTAAGCACTTGACTAGTTTCTTCCTGCTCTTTGCTTGCATAAAGAGGAAGCCTTTTGAGAACATATACCAGACCCCGCACTATTCTAACTTGGAAAAGGCACAAAGTCTCAACAGTGACTTTTCCTACCAAAGCACCAAGTCCCATAACACCTCCCATTTGTGCTTGCCATGTACTTCCATAGCAACAATGCAAAAGGCGAGGTAGAAGTTGCTCAAAAATCGGGATACGAACACTTGGGGGTGGTGAATATACTGGATTCATTGATGGACTAGAAACAATCATTGGAGTAACTGGGCCTCCTCTCGATAGTAGCATATCAGCATGTTTTGAGCGAGCAAGGAACAAAAGTGTTTCAGCGAACAAATTTAGAGCATTAAGAGCAGCTTTTGCATGTGCTCTGTTCTCATTTGCTAGCACATCAACCAAAGCATCTAAGAATATCAAAGGGTCCAACTCCTTCAAACTAGAAGGGCTATTCTTTAACCTGGAAGCACTGGCATTTGAAGAAACCATCAGACCCCCGACAGCAGCTGTTGGAATTGAAGGGTTAGCAGAGGTGTAATCAATATGAAATATCATCGCAAAATGGCGACAGATATTGACAACAAAATCATCTTTGGCATCATAAAGCTCTGGTTCTGCACCGGCAGCAATTACGGTCATTAATAGTATCTTAAAGACCGACTTTTCTGCCAAAAGTTGGGTCTTTGTCTTCACACCCAAGTCAGCCTGCCAGGATACACCATGGTTATGATGTGACACATTCATTATTTTAGGAACTACTAATTCATTATTTTTTTTTTTTAAGGAAAAAAAGAGTTATTAGCAAAATTCTGAAAAAATGAAACAACTCTACTCAGAAGATGCACATTAACAAAATCTCAGAAAAATAAATCCAAGTTATGTTCAAGCAAGATAAAGGATTCTTTTTCCTTTCATTTCTGTTTCCTTTGATAGTGTTTTTTTTTTTTTTTTAATCTTTTTCCCCTTCTGATGATGATTGTAAGAGATGGAAGCAGCATTTTAAATAACAGAATTTTAAATAACGGAACTGGAACCAATTACAGGAATAGAAAAAGTATAGCAGGATCAGCCTAAATCAGACTGAATAAAACTGAAACACCCACAACATTAATGAAATTACTCAAATCGATGATACGCGGTAGCTTAATAAAATGTAAGTTAAAAAATATTTAACAGAATATAAAAGATATTGAGTTAATTGTGACCTAAAAACTAAATAAATAGCCACTTCTCATGTTTTCTCTACCATTTCTAGGTAACCGACAAATCATGAAACAGTAAGCTAAAATCACATTAAAGAAACAAGCAATATGTTATGAATGAAAGAGTCATCATTCAAAACCATGGATGGCAGTAACAGGTTTTATTAAATTTTTCACATGATTAAAAGGTTTCTAGAAAACATAACTTGACATCAGTTAAAGGAGAAGAATAATAAGATGAAATGCAGCAATAAGGGCATCACACCCAAGTATTTCCAAAATGGAAATCGTCTAATACACAGATTTGACTCATACATAGAGATTTCCATGTATATTATGAAAGGATAACAATAAGCCATATCCTTTAATAATTAAACGATATCTAACCTACCCTCAACTTATATAAGAGATGTAAGACGAGAAAAAAGCACAGATAAAAACAAGTTCAAAAAAACATAAGGAAAACCACAGTGCATACAACAGTGACTTCACAGGTTAGACCTTTTAATATAGGAACATTGAAACCTCTCCAGGAAGAAGGGTGTCATATAACATAGAAAATCAGTCTTGATGCACAATTAAATTCAAAGACTTGAATTAGTTTTTTTTTCGTTTTTTTAAAAAAAGACTTGAATAGTTATTAAGATTAACACGTAGTTTCATCTAGTTTAGCATACAGGTTCGAACTACAGAGAGACCAAAAATACGCAGGCACGCATACAAACACATGCAAAAAAGAAATGCAGAAAATAAAACTCTGATCTAGCCTCATCACAAGATCAGTAAAATTAAAGCATATTACAACTTGTCAATCTCATTTAATAATGGGCAGAAATAACTAGTCCCTCAAGGACCCTGGGAAATTCATAGTGGTGTTCAATGACACAATACAATACAATAAAAAGCGTAGGACATGAATATTTTGCTCTAAAACCAGCATCAATTAAATCATCCACAAGAAATTTCAACTAAATGAACATAACAAAATTGCTGTGGAAGAATAGTGATTTGGAATGATGGATTATGAAGCACAAAAAATGCACCATTTTAAACAACAATGTTTTACTGACCTTTACATCAGAAGTCTCAGACCTGCGCCAAGATGAATCAACTGTTGAAACTAACAAGGTTGACAACTGCCTTGTAGTACATCCCTCATCAAAAACACTGCCAGGCAAATTAAGCTGAGAAGACAAACAGACACGGAGGAACTTTAAAGCCTGTTTTCGATAGAAATCCTCCATGCCACTGTCTTTATGCATGACAGCTGCTACAGCAAGATTTATGCATCGATCCAAAGGCACCAAAAACGGGGTCGAGGGTTCAAATGTAAGAATCAAGCGAAGCCCATGTTCTGGGTTCTCCTTGCACTCAAGGGCAAGAGGCTCTTTAAGAAAACGTCTGTTACGACCACCTAATTTGCCAAGGAGTTGCAATGCTTTCCCACCCCAGGGGTAGGGTGCAGGCCTCAAGTGAGACCATAAAGCTAAAATCACCTCTGACATGACGTTGGCCATACTAGGTTCTAGGAAATCAGGATTTAAACTATCCACCCAAAACTCAAGTGTTCTTAACCCTAAGCTCACTAAGTCATCACTCCCTTTTAGACACAACACAAGAGGCTTCATAAGACGAGGAAGATATGGTAGCAAAGCACTTAAGCGTGCAGGCAATGTTAAACATAGCTCCAGAAGAAGGTCCCTCATATCTTCCCCAGTTGGACCCTCAAGCATTGTCAATAACATATTTAGGCAAGGGAGTAACATTGGGATCAAGTCTCGGAGAAGAAGTTCAAATTTACATCCTGCAAGAGCTCTGAACATTGTACGAAGAAGTTGCATGTAACCAAGAGGCTTTTCA
The DNA here is from genome assembly GCA_947857235.1 of Jatropha podagrica. Lineage (NCBI taxonomy): Eukaryota > Viridiplantae > Streptophyta > Magnoliopsida > Malpighiales > Euphorbiaceae > Jatropha > Jatropha podagrica. The sequence continues at coordinate 82,613 of CANUEP010086338.1, forward strand.
ACCTCAGTAGCATTCTTCATGCAAACTTCCATTATAACAGGCACATGAGGCTGCAAAATACGTTCAAAATCTGCAGGTGCTTTAGCAACAGCACCAAATATAAATCTAAAGAGATGCAGAACAAGCTTAGCAGCAGGTGAATCTGGTTGCTTCAGAACATCAAGTTTGCTGCTAACGAGAAAGTTAACCAAGACATCAGCAAATGGTCTATATACTTTCGGAGATTGCAGAAGAGAAGAAAATATGTGAACCAGTTGATTGTTGCTAATCATGCATTCAAAAAGTTCAGGCATACACAAAGAGAACATGTCCATGAGATCTCTAGGTTCCATTATTCCCAAAATCTGGGAAAAGAGATTTAGCATGTCCCTCTCCTCATCCTTCTCCTTGAAGAGGGCTAAGCAATGCACGCCACTCTTCAGGACACCAGAGGCTTTCCATACCTGGACAAAAGCCCAAAATTAATGTCAGATCAAGAAAATCCTCCAAGTAATACAACGGGGAACTCATTACATCCATGCAATACCTCATCTTCTCTCATTCCTTTAAATACTTGTGGTGCTGGTGCGATAGATGATGGCGAGACAAGCGTCTGTGAGTGTGTTCCATGCGTGAAAGGAGAAACCTAAGACATCACAAACATCAGATAGGAAAATGGAGGACAGGACGACATTTAAAAAATTATAAAAAAGAGATGAAGAAACCTGTGATCGTGGGAGGTGTGCATGAGTGATACTCCATATGATAGTCTTCATTCCTGAAAAGATATCACCAAAGAGCCTTAAATGCTATTGAAAAATAAGTTAAAAATGATCAAGTAAATAAATAATATGAAAGCATATATGTCCAATTGTCGATAGGGTAAACATCCATGTCCCTGAAATTCTGCATTTGATTCTCCACAGCTGATTTTTCAGAAAAAGAAACTTTTGATGATGGAAGAAGGAATTCACAGAAATTACAGACAGAAGAACAAGGAATCCTCCTCTAACCTTAAAAAATAATAATAATAATAATAATAATAACAATAATTATTATAACAGAAGGAAAATTACATTGGTAAATGACATGACAAAAATTGACAGCAAATAATTCCTCAAGTGCTACAAATGATAAAGTAAATAAAAAAAATAAGGGAAAAGAGTCAATTACCCATAACTAAGGTCTTGATCAGATTCTTACAATCACTAACTTCCTTAGAATGCTCCACAGGAACTTGCAAATTCAGAACTGCCTGCAATTAACTACATGTCAATTACCCAAACACATTCATACCAGACATGAGAGAAAAATGAAAAAAACAAAGCATCCTTTCCACTCACATCATGAATCAAACACTTCTACCAAATAGGCTTAAAGACCATGCTATCCCACAGCAAATTTAATTAAAAAAGACATGATTCTTTAAAATGTGAACATTCCTCTCTATCCAAATACTCCAACGTATGGTCAAAAGAGCTATACTGCAAAGTACATCAGCATAGTTCCTATTACCAAATTCTCTTCAAAGTAAACCAACAAAATGAAAGAAAAAGGTTTTTCCAAAAGAATTTGCTAAGAGAGAAAGGTAAGGTGGGTCATATTCTCGTATTGACAAATTGCAAGTTTAACAGATACTCTATTTTAGACCCAATCCATTTAAAAAGTATTAGAACTTGATTGAAAAAAATACTAGTTGGAAATATTGATACATGAATTAGACTTCAAACTAAACAGATAATTTGATGAGTAGACACCACAATGAATAGACAAAAACTTTATTTGATGATTTAAGCAACTCAGATACATTGTCCATATTAGAAATTGAAAAACATAGAATTAGCAATCTCAACAGAAGTCATAAAAACAACCTGCACAGGTAGTTCAAGCTTTGACCTCAAAGTAGCACGCTCCTTTCCTTCCTCACCTTCCTCCAACAGCTATCACCGAAAATAAAGTGTATCAATTTTTAACAAGTTAAGCAAAATAAAAAATAAAACAAATTCAAAGTACAAACAAATTGAAAGTTAAAAGGTACATTTAACAAGTTGAAAAGTAGCACTAGACAAAGTTAAAAAAAAAACAAACAAAATAAAATAAAAATTGAAAATTTTGGGAAACAAATCTAAAGGTATTTATGGATGAAGTAAAAATACATATACAACATAGAATCTTTGAATAATTTGAAGGGTAAATAGGAAATTATTAAAGATTGAGGTGCAAAATACATATCTAAGAAATAATTTTACAAAAATTTTTTTTTTTGTGTGTGTGTGGGGGGGGGGGGGGGGGGAAGGGTGAAACTGAAAATTACTAAAAAAAATGAAGTAAATTTTACATACATAAAAAATAGTTTTAAAAAGTTTGGTGGGGCTGTTTCGCCAGCCCCCAGCTCCACCATGTGTCTGTCAGAGATCCTATCCACGCACAAATGTCAATCAGAGCCCACAAGGATAAGCATTCACTTCTATTGATCAACCAGGAAAAAATAAAAAGAAACCATCCAATATCCTTTAAACAAATACGTAAGCAAGAACAAACTGTCAAATGCTATGTCCTACCAGCAATTCCAAAGTCAACTCTCACATTGAACGACACAAAATGATACCTCATAAAATTAATTGAATACCACCACCTTCACCCAAAAATATATATCTATAGATAAATGATATCTACATACTCTCAAATACAAACTACGATGAAGCACCAAATCAATTATACATTCACCTAAAAAAATGGAGAAAGGAAGAACATGTAAAATGGTTTAGCATATGGTATCAATTTTACCATACTATAACCAACCAATCCTTGAGTCAATGCACAAACTGAACCTTATCAGAGGCAGGTGACAAAACAAGTCAAGTATTATTAAAGTAATGTATCTGAGTATGCGCCAACATGGTACAAAAAGGAAACCAATCAACAAGCACATATACCTGAGGAATTGTGCGCTTGAAAGTGCTAAATTTTCCAACAAAAGCATCCAATATACGCCCCTGTATACAAACAGAAATCATTCGTAGAAAAAAGGAGAAAAATCCTCAAAATGACAAACAAGCAGAATTGAACTACAAACCAGTAGAATCCGAGCTTCATCCATAGAAGGTTGGTCCACACCTTTCTCAAATATTGGCTCTACCTAAACCCAAACAGACACATAAGATGAAATCTATGCATTGCATAACATAACAAACATAAAGACTTATATTAACTAGCTGGGAGCTAGCATATCTACCAGATTCAACATCAACCGAGCACAGGTGGTGTGGATACTGAGTGACAATGAGGCATCATGCATGTTACTTGAGAACAGGTAAATAATCCGTGATAACTGCAACACAATAGTTAAACTTGTTAGTGGATGGATTTTCCAATAAATGGGAACTAATAACATTTCACACAAATAAGTGAGAACTCTCTTAAGTTCTTTGTTTTTCATATTGGCGACAAATGACAATACTAACCAATAGATACTACCATATTGCAGGTAGAAGAGATGTTGAGAAAATAGGCTATGCTAACAATATTAAGACATCCATTTTGAAGCTAAATCCTAACAGATAGCAACAACTGAAAATCACACACACACACACAGAGGCTAAATCCAAATGTCACAATAATACAAAGCAATGCAACACAAACAAATAGACAGCACGACCATTATGCAAGTCAACAAAAACGACAATCTTGGGGGCAAGGAGATAGGGGTAGGGCCTCTTATGTTGTTTCCTTAACACATGTATTGATAATAATCTTTCAGGGCAACCAGACTTGACCTTTAGTCTGTCTCTCTCTCTCTATCATACAAATCTCATCTCCAATCATATAGCACCCTATATATGCAAGTTCTCTTACTCTTAAAAGGAAAAGAAGTTTGGGCTCCTTCAATTTATCTAAACTTGAACATATAAATCTATGACAGTAATTTCTAGAAACAAATCCACATTTTATAGTCTAATTCCTCACCTAATCTAAGATAAGAAAAAAAGGAGTCCAAAAATTCCGTTGCTTATATATACAAATAAATTAATTTTTATCATCTCCAAATGGCACAAGTTTTACAATAAATGCTTAAGTGACTATTGATTAATTGTCATAATTAAATTGAAATGTTAATCGATCAAGGTAGATTTCTGTTGTGGCAGTATAAGAACCTAGTTAGTTTATCTTGCATGTGGCTCAAGCTTGGAAAGGGTCAAGGGAGAGTCATCTATCATTCACAAACTCCACAGCTCAAACCCATGATTGACACTTATTATTGCACCTAGGCTTGTCCTCATTTTTCTTTATCATTTATTAGATTCAAAATTTTCAATTTAAAAGGTATCGAGGAAATCAATTTGTAATTCAATTTTGTCTTCTTTTTTATTTTTGGTTTTCCAACTCATTGCAGAAAATCTTTTTCTAGTTTGAAAGCACTATCAGAATGCAACTTTATAAGGATTCATAATATGATAATATCGCTAACAGAAATTTTCATTTCGGGAAAGATATTTGATTTCTCTTCTATCTTTTTCTTCATTCTCGCATTTTATTTCATTTTAGGAGATCTTCATTATCTACTATGTTTAATTTAAAATTTTAGCAAATATATATTTAAAAGAGCTGCTGGATTTTTTTTATTGCAATTTTCACTCAAATAAAAACAGTCATATTTTTTAGTATTATATTATAAGTTATATTTTGTACTGAAACCCTAGCATGGCACATCAACAAATTATTTAGCTACACCAATGATTTAGAATATCTGATAAAAGAAGCACCTGTGATAAGGAAAGGTCACTCCTGACATGATGAACAATCTCTGCCAGTAGACTATAAGCCAATGGTCTCAATGTCTCATAGCATGCTCGACCAGTTCCAACCAGAACCCTGCAGCGCAGAAGAGAAGGTTTCAAAAAGAAATATTAAATATAACAAAAACCTTGGGAAAAGATATTCAAGCACCAAAAATTACAAGCCATTTAGATGCACAATTGTATGCCAACAATCAAAAGAGATTGAAATGACTTAAAAACCAAAGGAATAAAAAAGAAACTTGAATTTTGAAGGACAGTAACAAAGCAAACAAGCAGAAAACTTAAAAATAGCAATTGACACAGTGCACAAAACATTCGCAAAATCATATCAAGTATGCACTACTCTGTTCCTTGCAAAACCCAGTGACTACATCAGGCTTCTTGAATTAGCTCATAGAAATTCATATATATTTAATTTCTTCTGTCCAAATGATTTTCTAGGTGGAGGGAGAAGTTCCAAAGAACAGTACTTTAGTTGCATTTTCAATTTTTTTTTTCTCCTCCTCGTGTTTTCCTTCTCAAAATTGTCAATTACTGGCTTACTTTCTATATAAAATTATGCATATAATATGCAGATATTAAAGTGTTATTTCCATGCCTCCGACATGCCCCAACAAATCTCAAAGTTCATTTTTCTAGCATCTCACGGCAATTTGTGCTCACTGAAGTATACAAGATCAAGATCGAAGGTCTTACCTCTCTTCTAAAAGTGTATCAATTAAAGGAAATAACCCCCTCTTGAAATCTGTTCCAAGGACATGCTTTAAAGCAACTAACAATTCCTACATAAACAAGCTCAGATATTAATATTATTTAACACCAGAAAAACAACTGACAAAGTAGGGAACTTACTAGACAAGAAATCTTTCACCTTTCTAATGGATACAGAATCAGAACATGTAACAAGCAGATTAACAATGCTTTTACATATGCTTTCCTCGTGGGGCCTTATATAATCAGCAAAACTCTTCAACAGGTAAGTTAAGAAGGAAACTGTCTGCAACAATTCAAAATGATGAAGAAATAATCAAAAATCATCTAAAGGTAACAGTTACAATAAAATACAAAAAAATAAGCTTCAGTAGAATAGATGCAGCAGTATGATGTATGCCTCAAATCCATATTTGGTCTTTCTAGAGATGACGCATCTATTTTATGTCTCTCTATCCCCTCCCCAAACATTTTGTTAGAAGAGGTAAGAATATAAGAAGATTGCCTTCAACTTTGATAAATTTGCAAACCGAGGGATATGAGAGATTTTTAGAACATATTTGAAAGATTTCTAATGTATTAAAGGAAAAAATGCTAAACTATTCTAGGCCTCTAGTACTAAGAGATCAAATATTTACTGAGTAAAATAACAACCATCCCTGTAATATATAAAAATGAGAGTTGCCCTTGAGCTACTTCTGATTTAAACTCAAGCTACTTTTAAGAGGGAAATACAATGAAACATTATTTTCCAATTCTTCTTCTTTAATGGCATCACAGTACAGTCTCAATGCTGGCTGGATTAAGCCAATCCTCCAAACTGAAGATCCTTGCCACAGGATATGATTCCCTAGACTTGAGATTTCTGTTCAATTCTTAGATTCCATAATTTGGAAGACAAAAACTGTCTGGTTGTACATAGTCTATAAACAAGTATAGCATGCCAATCAACTGCAACTCAGAAATACCATTACAACATCAATATGCACAAAACTCAAGCATTTGCAAGGTAAACCAGTCAAAGGACATCATGAACAATTAACACTCACCTTAACCTGTGCACCCTTCAGTTCAATGAAGTGACTCTTCAAACTAGCAGGAACCTTGTCAGGACCCGGAACAGATATTGCAGCAACCATTAAAGGCAACAAGTGAGGAATATTAGTTTGAACAAGTCGGCTGTACAATTGAAACAAAAACATAACCACAAGTGGACTTTCAGTGACAATCTTGAATGAACGGGTACTTGGGTTAAGCTGCCCATTTCCAACAAATGCAGCACCAGTAATCACTTGGTCTGATGAAGAAGCAGTCTCCATTGGCTTAACATCCTCCACAGCTTGTGCTGTATTATCAAAGAAATGACTAACTGTTGATTTAAAATTATGGTATATCTTGCATACAAAGTCTAAGAAAGGTTGAACTTCATTTTCTAGAGAAGGCCTAAAATTCCTAAGAAGATCAAAGATAATCCGAATGCAAATCAATCCATTTTCCTCATTATCTGTTGTAAGCACTTGCATTGCAACCTTCAAAAGATCCTGAACAAAGGGGCGAAGGACTTCACTGTGGGGGAGACGATTGAGGATCTCCACAACAATGTTTCTAAGCTTGTGTTCAGGATTATCTACTAACTGTGGTTTTGTAATTTGTATAAGAATGACTGAGAACGCCCGAAAGTAACATTTAAGGAAATTTAGGTACTCTGCTGTGTGGGCAATCTCAAGACTATCACGCACCTCCATTGCCATCTGCAGCCTTGTCTGAATTGCTGTTTTAAATTAAATATGAAAGAATTACCAAGACATAGCAGTAGAGAAAGAGTGAGAAAAGAGACACAGAAAGAGATTGTAGAAAGCTTATAAGTTATAAAGCTATAACTATCGTCATATGTTGCAATTGGACAGCAGAAAATGGAGGGAAAATAAGAAATAAAAGCATTAGGGCCTATTTGTCATAGAACCAATTTTTTCCCAGTTTCCATTTCGACTTAGAATTTAGGAATATAATTGACTGAACAATAATTATTCTTTTTGAAAAAGCCAAAGGCTATGCTGACAGTGACAGTGGTGATGGTGTGGCCGGTGGTAGTGTGGTAAATGACATGTGCATCAGTTTTTCAACTGGAAAGTGAAACAGAAAAATAGCAGGGAAAATACAGTTAGACATGAGACAACAAAAAAAAAAAAACAATTTATCTTCAACAAACAACTTCAATCTTCCACAGGAATATAGCCCCATTTGAAAACCCATAATTAAGAGCACAAGAGACCAACCATTTACTCAGCATTGCTCAGTTATGTTATTAGGAGGCAATCATTTTACCGAAAAACATTACATTTAGTTCCTGAGAAAATGTAAGAGAAAAGGCAAGCATAGCGTTCAATAGCCACTCAATAAACCTTATATAACTATCATTTAACTTATTAGTTCCTGAGAAAATGTAAGAGAAAAGGCAAGCATAGCGTTCAATAGCCACTCACTAAACCTTATATAACTATCATTTAACTTATTACAGCAAAGGTTTTTCAACTAATATTCTCCCTTCTTCCAGTTTCTCATCAAACAAGCGACAAAAATAACAAAACTAGAGAGATAGGTTGAACATACGGAGGTCAGGCACCACTAGATGGCCGGAGTGTTGCTCAAAATTCTGAATAGGACTCATGACGTCGCTAAGCAGTCGAGACTCTTGAGAAATAAAGGAAGAAAGTACCAAAAACCGTAACTATACTCCTTCACGAAACAAGTAACTCCTTATCAAATTGGCTTTAGGGTTTCACAGTAACAGCTTCTCTCTTAGCTCTGCTTCAAATTCTACTTCGATAAACTAAGCTATTTATGAGAATTCAATTTGTACAGGCTTCATGTGTTTTGGCGTGTGATTCGGAGAGAGAATTTCGAATTGGTTAGTGATCACTGCGAAGCGAGTGAAATTTACAGGATTAACGGAAATTCGCACTTCGCAATACTTTTCCCTCTGTTTTTCTTAGCTAATTCGCATTTTCTCAATCGAGAAATTAAACGAGTAACGAGAAAATTAGGCGGTTTTATAGGAGCTACATGGACCCACGGGTTGAACCAAACAGATCGATTCAGTTTGGTTTTGATTTAGTTTAACTTTAAAGTGTTGGATTCAGATTCAGTTTTAATTAAAAAATAAATTTTATTTTGTCAGTTTAGTTTGATTCCCGTTTTGTCAAACCGAAAACCTTAAATACTAACAAATAAAAAAACAAATCATAATTTAATCTCTGAAGTTATTTATCAATGTCAAAAAGATCGTATGTGAAATTTTAGGCTAATTTAATCATTGAATTTATTTAAAATAATTCAAAAAAATCATATTTAATATTTTGAGTCAATTTAACATTTAATTCTTCATTGTACTTAAAATGTAAATTATTATATAGGTATTTTATGAAAATTGTAGTTGGGATTAAATTGATTAATTTATTAAAAATTTAATTAATTATAAAATATAGAAAATTAATATGTAAATTTTAGTTTGATTGATGTTTTTAAGTTTATAAATATGTTTGATTTAACATTTTAAATTAATTTTTATTATTTAATAATCACTTATTAAATTCATATATTTTTCGCGTTGAATAAATTAAAGTTATAATTTATATTTTATAAATTATTATATTACAATAAATGATATTTTTATGAATTTTAAATTTATCTTATTACTGTTGAAATAATAGTTGAAAAACATTAAGAAAATCAAGTATTTTTACTTAGAATATCTTTTTCTCTATAGAAAATGAAGGATACCCATTTTATTTTAAGAAAAAATAATTTATGATTCGTCTCTATTTCGCAGTGACAATCAATAAAACTCATGAGCAAATAATATCGAATGTGAGTGTTTATTTATCACGTGATGTTTTCTTATACGGACAGTTTTATATGGCATTATCAAGAGGAATATCAATGTTTACAACAAAAATCATTGTAAAGTTGGAAAAGAAAAAAAAAAGAATGATGTAATTTACACAAAGAATGTCGTTTACAGATAAATCTTGCTGCCAAATAACAAAATATATTTAAAATTTTCATTAATAAATTAAAAAGATAACATTGGTCAAACTAATAACCATATTGATTTCAATTTTACAGTGAAACAATTTATTAAAAAGTGCTGAATCACATATTAATACAGCAACTTTTCATAAGAAGGAGATTAACCGGATAAAGAAAATAATTTTAACTAATATTTATAATGAATAATTTATATTAGTAAATATTTAAATAGAAAATAATGAGTCTTATATTTTTTTTTTAATATCTTATTATACATATAATAAACATTTAAAATAAAAAAAATTATATAAAAAATATAAATAACGGTGTCTACGATTCAACGCATATTTAAAAAATTAGTCTATATATATATATTCAAAGGAGGTATTAAACCTGATGGGAAACAACGCGAGGCAAAATAACACCCACTGTATCCGCCTCTCACCATTTAACCACTATAGAAGGAGGACTAGCCAACAGATGCAAACCCAAAGGCCCCTATAAAGCTCTCCAGCTGCTGAAGTCATCAGCAGCAGCATTACATTCCCAAAACACCTTGACAATATTCACTTGCCAACCACGAGCCAACATATCCTTGCAAGCCAGCACCAAATTTCTTACTCTAGCAGCACCTTGGGACGTTTCCACAAGCAAAGAAACCGCCAGCTGAGAATCCGTTTGAACAATGAGCTTAGTCCAACCACGATGCCAAGCAATCTGCAAAGCATAATAGGTGCTCCAGACATCTGCCTCTAAGGAATTGCTTACCTTGGAACAACTGTTATAGCGTCGTATTTGGTTTGGTATTGCTACCGCGCATGACTTTGAGAGTCATGATGATATTACGGAGGAACGGCTTTATCAGAATATTTTTGCTTCCCACTTCGGACAATTAGCAATAATTTTTCTGTGGAGTTCCGGAAATCTTTTTCATGTAGCTTGGCAAGGAAATTTTGAAGCATGGGTATAGGACCCTTTACACGTAAGACCTATAAATATTTGTCTATTAATATAAAATCATGTCTCCCATAATAATGTGTAATGCATCTATAAATAAAGAGATGAAAGCAAACAAAGAAGTGTAGGGGTCGGTAAGGCTGTAAACAAGTCAAGTTTGCTAAGCTCAAAACTCAAGCTCAATAGAATTTAACTTGATTCAAAATTTGACAAATTTAAAAATTCCAAGCTCGAGTTTGACTCGATGAATACTCTAGTTTGACTTGAAATTCAAACTCAATTCGAAAAGTTTTTAAATCGAGTTTAGTTTGAAGCTCGAGTAAGTCTAATATATTTATACGTTCAATAAAACTTAATAAATTTTAAGCTGAATATCATTAAGATTGAACTCAGCTTCTCGAATTTGATGCTAAGTTTTTTTAAATTTTTTTTCGAGTTTAACTCAAATAACTGCATTAGTTTACACCTCTAAAGAGAAAATTGTGTTTTCACATCTGAAATAATTTAAACTGCCACCGTAGCACTTTAAATAAATTTCAAAGTTCAACATTTTGTATTAATTTTCAAGACAAATCAATTGAAATTTCCTGCAAGAACTTTACAATTGAACCAAAATTATTGAATATGATACCTTACCACCAAGAACTAATCCAGATTAGGGGGGAAAAAACCAACCAGTACCCACAGTCTGATTATTTAGAAGCTAAATTCTTCAAATAAAAAGAAAAGTACCAGAGAATTTTCCGAAGCCAATCCAAGATTTTTTCTTTTCCGAAATGGCGAAGAATTCATAAAAAAAAAAAAAAAAAAAAAAAAAAAAAAAAAGAGAGAGAAAATG
>CANUEP010086343.1:0-13233 GCA_947857235.1 Jatropha podagrica
ATTCTTTGGCAAAAAGCCCAAACAAAATGCACAAAGCATACACACACGGCATGCACAAATGCATCCCATTCAAAGCCCTCTAAAGAGGCATATCGAACTACGTCGACTTTGATCTTCCATTCAAACGGAAGTACGTAGGCATGTTTGGGATCTAACCCCGAGCGGCAAGTCGAAAGCATCAAATTCAATCATTCACCCTGCAAAGCATTCATCCATAGGTTTGTTAATCAGCATGACATAGTCTCGGGATCCATCTCGGGTTTGCACACCATGCCTTAGCCATTGGGTAATTAATCTAGTAATTAGGTTAATTAAAATTGGAGTCACTTAGGGTTTTCCTAGTTTACCCTTAAATAATTAAACCAGGTGGCGACTCTCATACATCACGTGCATTTCTATCCTTTTGCATACGTATTAGGCCATGCATTCCGGGGGGTAGGGTTCACAATAACCAGCCAAACCAAAGAAACTACAAATCTCATAAACATTCTTTGGTGGCTTCCAACTGGAGATAGCCTCATTCTTATTCGAATCCACTACAATACTAAAATACCTAAAAATTTTAATTTTAAAAATTATTCATTTAAATTTTAATTCTAAAATTTTAGCCAGTAAATTTAAGCCATGTAATATTTAATCAGCCCATAAATCCATTTAGTTTGACAAAAATCGATTAAAAATCAAGTTAATTTATTGAATCAAGCCAAACTAGTTCGAATCGAACCAGAATGGCCTAGTGCCTTCTAGAAATCCTAATTACATCATTTTCTTCTCCTCTCCGTTCTTATTTGCACGACTCTTTCTTTCTTTCTCTCTTTCTCTCTTCTTCTTCTTCTCTTTCTCCCCCTAACCGCTGTCTCTCTCTCTGCGACACGCTGGCTAACGCCACAAGCTCTAGCAACCATAGCTCCTTGCACCACAGCCACTGCCCCTTCCTCCTCTGTTCATGCCATCTCAAGCTCCAGCAGGTTCTTTGCGTTGCATCGCCAGCCACGCCACCAGCAATAGCAGCAGCATCATCGCTAGTAGCTCTAGCGAGCCACCTGTGTTGCACCACTGCCCTCCTCTGCGCAACAACAGCAAGCTCAGCAGGCCAACAGCTGTAAGTTGGCAATTTAACGAGCTTCAACGCCACCGCCAGCCTCCACCACACCAGCAGCCGTCCGCAACCCCATCTCAGCCCCTCAAGCTCGATCCCAACGAGCTCAGTCCCGATCTATGCGATCCCAGCCATTTCAGTCGCAATTCAAGTTCGATCATCTCCAATCTATAATTTTTTGGGACTATATTTTGTGATTCAGGGTATTGAAAATTATTCTTAGAATTTTTGGTTAATTTTTAATATTTGTGATTGAGTAATTATTTGATTATGGTTATGGATTTAGATGATTTATTCTAGTTGTGTAGTGATTAATTAAAAATAAATTATAGATTGAAAATAAAATTTATGGCAAATTTTTTGTAATAAACTTAAGAGATTTAATTAGTTAAATTATTGAAATTCAGAATTAAATTTGTTAAGGCATTGAATATTAGTTTAGGTAAAAAGAATTTAATTAATAAAGATAGTTTAGATTATTAATCGATTTAATTGAGAAATTTGATACTAATTATTATAAGGTAAATATAAAATGTATTTTTGGAGATTGATTAATTTACCGTATGAATTTAGTCAAACTGTTAGTATAATTAATTTGAATTAAAGCATTAAAGTTGAATATTAAATAAGAAGAAAATACGTTATTAAGGAATTATTGCTGTAATTTATAAATAGAAATATGAATATATTTTTAAGGTTATTAGAATCAATGAACTAAGTGATTCGATATAGATATATATTTTGTAATTATTAAGGATCAATAAAAGTAAATAAATTAAATAATTATTGAATGTTTAGAGACTGTAATTAAACTAACTAAGAGGAAGATTATTGGTGAAAGGATTATATTTATCTGAAAAGAAAATATTATTGGTTGAATTGAATTCACCCTTTTATTAATGTGGGAAAAATGGAATACAAGTGATTTTTTTTCACATTAGCATAGAAAATCTGAAATTTTCAAGTAAATGGGCAAAAATGTGCTTTTATTATTATTATGACTACACCCACAGATTACGCTACCTATGTATGCTGTACTTTTGAAATATATTTTCGGGAATCAGGTCACTGTAGTTCGACCTTACGATGATATAAGGAGTCATTTCTAGTGCTAATGCCTGAATGTATTCACATAATATACCTCTTGAGTTGGTCCAAGCTGTATGGATTAGTGAACTCGTTAACATTTATATTGGACAAGAAACACCACCTCTGGAGAGGATTTTCTTCAGTATGTAGGGGCCTGCCCCGTTTGGCCTTAATTTACCTTGGGGATCTTGCACAGGAACTCTGATTTCCTTGAGTACAAGAAAACCCTCTTCGAGTTTCTAATCTCGGATTCTCTTGTTAAAATGCTTGAATATTCTCTATTGGTAGCTCTAAATCTGATTAAGAGCTTTTAGCCTTTTTTCGTTGATAGCATTTAACTTACCATGATAGCTTTGGACCCATTCAATTTTGGGCAACTAACTTTCTCTCATGACCCTAGCTGATTTGATCTGAACTTCGATAGGGAGGAATGCTTGCATCCCGTATACAAGTAAGTAAGTTTTCATCCTAGTTGGCATCCTAATAGAGGTTCTGTATCCCCATAAGGCAAATGGCAGTTGTTCATGCCAACTTCTATGATTATGAATCATCTTATGGAGGATGTTTTGGGTGGACTTGTTTGTTACTTCAACCGCTTCATTGATCTTAGGCCTATATGATGAAGAGCGATGGTGTTGGATTTTGTACTTAGTCATTAGCATGGAGACCTCTTTCTGGAAGTGAGACCCATTTTATGTTATGATCTCAAAAGGGATTTCGTACTTGCATATGATGTTCGTCTGGATGAACTGAGCGACTTTTTTAGAGTTCAAAACATGACTGGATGCAACTTCTATCCACTTAGTGAAGTAGTCGAGGGCTACCAGGATGTACTCATGCTGATTAGAGGACTTTGGAGTGATTCTGCCAATCACATCGATTCCCCAAGTTATAAAGGGCCATGGTGTTGTGATAGGGTGAAGAGCCATCGGGAGCAACTTCTGGAGCTTGGCATAAATCTGGCATTTATGACATTTCTGCACAAATTTTGAACAGTCTGATCACATGGTTAGCCAATGATAACCTTGATTAGTGATCTTATGGGCTAAAGCCATCCCATTCATGTGGGGGCCTTCTTCTCCGCCATGGACCCATTCCATGATCTACTGAGCTTCTTCTTCGATTATGCAACTGAGATGTGCCTGGTTGCATGTTCATTTGTACAAGATACCATTCTTGTCAAAGTAACTCTTTGATAGCTCCCGGAGCATCCTCTTGTCATACTTAGAGGCACCTTTAGGGTATTCTTGCTTTTCTAACCAAGGCTGAATATGCAGTACCAAGGCTTATTCTCAGCGAGGTAGAGATTGCAGAGGTAGGCTTGCTATTAATGAATCTGAATATTTAGAGCTTTGATGACCATGTTGAGGCTGGCATCAACCATGGAGGCAATTATTGCTAGTGCATCGACAAATTGATTTTTGGTCCGAGGTAAATAGTGGAATGATAATTCTTCGAACTGTTGAGCTAGTTGATCTAAGCACTAGAGGTATGGGATCAAACGCTGCTCTTTGATATTCCATTTCTTAAATGCTTAAGAGACTATTAGGATAGATTCCTCGTAAATCGCTAGGCTTTTGATATGAATACTCAGAGCTGCTTCTAATCCGGTGATATAGGCTTTATACTTGTTTCATTTTAGTGTCCTAGAATGTCAACTTAATGTTGAAGGGTAGTCATTCTTGACTTGGAGTTACCAAGACCACGTCGATGCCATATCCCTGATGGTTAACGGCCCATCAAAACACATCTTTCATTGATCTGTCTGAATCTGCAGGATGTCCTCTTTTGAAAACCTAAGGTCTGCTACATAGGCATCACCAGGAGATGTGGCTAAGTGATATGCAATCACATTGCCTTTGATTGGTTTCTTCGCAACAAATTTCAAGTCAAATGCTGTAAAGATAGTAGCCCATTTAGCCATCTTACTGCCCAGAATTGGCCTCTCCATAAGGAATTTCAAGGGACTTTAGTCAATGATGATGTAAGTAGTGTGGGAACAATAATAACACTAGAGCTTGATGCAAACCCATGCCAAAGCTATGCATAGTTGTTCAATCTTACTGTACTTCAGTTTTGTTTCTAGCATTTGCTTACTTAGATAGTAAACGACATTCTCCTTATGGGAATCTAGTGCTTTTTATGCTAGCACAACTCCTTTCATTCATGATAAGTGCATACATTCATATAATTGCACTATTAATAATTGTCTAGTAAATTTCATTAAAAAGCAAGATAAGGGGATCTATATGCCAGGTCTTAACGGAATTCTAGCGGTTAATAGAACAGCCAACTTTGAATTAGCATCGACTCCAAAATAAACCTACAGCCAAGAGCGGTACAAGTCTAAAGAAGAAGTATCGGCCACAATAGAGATGGGTACAATCGTCCGACTACGCCAGGTGGAAATAAAGCGAGAGAGAAATTACTGAGCAATGAGGCTACCCTTAACCTAGTGTAACTAGGGATAGCCTGATGATGATCATACTACCTAGCTACTCGACTAGGATAATAAGTCACTACCACAATCAAGCCACACAAGGGCACATAGAGCATAAATAAAGAAACTATGACTCGCTCTATGCACCACCTGGGGCAAGTCCATCTAACTCCCTCGAAGGTGAGAACATGAAAAGTACTAGTCCAGCCTTCAACAATCTCGCAAGTGAAACAACGATGATGTTGGACATAAACTCGTAGTCTTTAATCAAACATCAAATGGTCGAATAGTGGATCCATCGCCTATAGTTTCTTAAAAGCCCATAGTTGTAAATACATTCAAAAAAAATGAAAAGAAAAAGAAAGAGAAGGAAAAAAAAGAAGAAAAAGATTATTAAGTCAAAAAAATCGCAAAGGACAGCTTATTCAAAACTTAGAGCACATAAAAATATACAAAAAAAAAAAAAGAGAAAGAAAGAAAGAAAAATAAGAAAAGAAAAAGAAAAAGAAAAATGCATTTACCTGTAGTAAAAGCGAACTCTCTATCGGACCAAGTACTGAGCTATGGTCTCAAGCATCAAGCATGCTCTCCCAACCAAGTAAGTGTCTTAACAAGAATTAGTAGAAAAGGCGTGTGTCGTGTAGCCATCTACTTGACCATGGGTACCAGCCTAAGGCTCCCATCAATACCACTGAGTAATAAGTACTAACTAAGAATACAGAAATAGACAAGTGAAGGCTAGTACAGGCTAGTGCGGTCCATATTCAATGGACGGTCCATAAATAGTTGCAAGGGCATGACGTCAGCACCGAAGTCATAAGACGGAATCTCAAAAGGCAAGAAACCAAAAATAGGCAGAATCAAAGTAGGGTCTGTATCCGGCCGGGGCATTGTAGGAACTTCTTCTACTATGGGTGTTCTCCAAGAAATAATGTTGAATTCCTCGAATAATGAATAGATCTTAAAGTCATTATGGTGAAATAAGTTGTTCGGAGGATCAAAGAGGTTGATAAACCATTGTAGCAATCCGGCTTAAACTCGAATGTTCCAATAGTAAGTTAGCCCACTAAGTTTGAACGGTGAGAGCAAATCCCAATCCTCACGGCTAAAACCATAGAGCAGCGCTAAGGATAGTTCCATGGAAAATAAAGAAAAAATGAGGAGTTCGGGGAACTTTTTTAGTGAACGCTTCATGTGGAACGAGAGAAATGATCTTCTGAAGCATGTATGAATGTTGTGAACTTTTATAGCAAGAAATAAAAGAACAATTTGATAGTTGACTACCACTGCAACACTAGTGGCACACGCCACTACGTGTGGTGCAAGCCACAACATAGTGGCACAGGCCATTGGTTACCATATAGTTGGAAAAAGTGTTATTTTATTGCCTTTCAACTTTCAAACTCAATAAATAATGCGATTACTAGTTATAAACTACAAGTACACCAATACCACTCGAAAACATGTAAAGAAATTGGCTTTTGCCTTTCTATAAAAAAATAATCATTCTTTACAAACATATTCCCCAAACTAGGTCCAAAATATAAGAATAAAACAAGAAAGGAAAACTGGGGCAGCCGACTCAGGACATTTGAGACCGTCTCCTTGGCATAATCATTGTTGACTCTTCATCTCTTAAATGATCACCAGACTACATCCAGCTCCATGCCACCATGCCCACCACCCCGAGTCCCCCGACCTCGTCAGGCAGGAGGTTCCATGCTAGCTCTTTGCATATATTCATAAGCGTTGGTAAAGACATTTCAAGCATACATGGGATATGCATTACATGCTTTATTTGTGTTGTTTATACTTATAGATACATGCTCGTCCAAGAGCCTCGTCATAGCTCAATTGAGGCGTGCTACTTTATAAAACTGGCGTACCTCATTGTAGTGAGAAATGGAGACTTATAAAATGAGACAGGGGCAGACAATGAAAAGCAAAAGAATGAAAGAGCAATTATCATAATAAAGAGTAGAAAATACTCACATGGTGCATCTCCAACAAGCCCTCTGTAGCCTAAGTCATGCGGTCCAACATGAAAGAGAAAGAGGCACCCTATCCATGCTCCAACTTGCCAACAATGACATCCATATATGAAGCCTCAAAGTTAGAACCTTTCCTCACGCACTTGTCGTGTTGCTGCTGCAAGAATAAAGCATAGTCAATGAATAAGTGAAAAAGACACTCACGCAAAGCTGAGAACAGAATAATAAGAATAAGAAACTCACCTATACTAGGGTATCACCTTGACCTCTGTCCAACTACTCCACCTCTATAAAAGGATCAAACTTGGCCAGAGGAGGGATATGGACTAAGAGCTGGGTCTGCACAAAAATGGCATAAGCACCAGCCACAAAGGCTACTAAATGATTTGTGGCATCCAACCCTCTTCGTACAGCTGTGATATCCTGCTCCAATCAAATAGATCTAGTAGACAACATATTGTAAAGGACATTTTGAGGCACTCTCCTCTGGTTTGGGCCAAGCTCTCACTCGTATACCCTCTCTCTAAGATAATACATGCCATAGAATAAACCTGGAAGGAGAAGTCGTCTGTGTTGGTACCTGACGACTGCCTGGATGAATCAAGATAATCAACCACATCCCTTTATGGATACTTCTCTATCTGCAAAATTACAAAAAAAAAAAAAAAAAGAAGAAGAAGAAGAAGAAAAATTAAAAAAAGAAAAAAAAGAAAAAGAAAAAAGAAGAGAGAGAAACGAGGAAGAAAGAAAAGAAAAACGAAAAAAACAACAAAAGAAAAGAAAAAGGAAAATAATAAACAGTGAGAGGTAGCGACTTACCCAGTTTGGAGTTCGAGCTATTCAGCAATAGCCAAAACATCAAGACCTCTAAGGTAATATGAGCATACCTCTGGTTAAAGCACCATGCTTGGCCTCGTGGAAGAGACCCCGCATTAATGTTGCCCTTAAAGTTGTATAAGCTCAATATGGGGAGGACTAGGTGCTCAAAAGCCCATATTTGTGTAAAAAATAAGGCAAAAATCAGCAAATAAGAGAAAAAGCATGAATAAAACAGAAAAGAAAGAGAAGCATCCAGGAGAAGGTGGTTGAATACCTCAATAATGGGCATGTAGTTGACCTTCAAGTGTGTTCCATGCACGCACATGTCCACGCCATAGTAGATACATGACAAGGCAGCAGCTTCCCAATTAAACTACCTCATTGCGTCCATGTCCTGAAGAAGTGGCCGCAATGCTAAATCTGCATCATTACCATGGTTTGTAAACAAGGTGGTTGATAGCAGATAATAGAGGTAGGCTCATGCTACTACATCAACATCCAGCTCCACCACCCAGTCCCAAGGCATCTCTTGATAATGAGCAAAAATGCTCTCATAATGGACTCTCATATCGAAGATGGTAGGCTTCACAAGCCCTCGTAGTCTAATGTCCTCATCCAGTCATCAAAGACAACAGACCACCCTCCAGATAAAAGCCTTTCAATAGTAGCAAAGTCAACTAACGTGATCATCATCTCACTAAACAATAGATGAAAAGTATGAATAGTATCCATCCACTGTTTCCTAAGCACCAGAATGGCAGAGTGTAGAGTCTGCCCCTACATGTGGGGCAAAGTATCAACAAAGCGACCAAAGCTTACCTCCTGGATGCACTCTTGGACATGCTCAGGCTGCGTAGGTTTTGTCGTCGAATTTCCCATGCCTTGTACTCTTCTGTAAAAATAAATCAGTCCTTAATAATGTAGGAAAAATAATAAGAAAGATTTGAAATACCTTGATAGTGCCCCAGCAAAGTGGTTGCACAAATCATGCCGTAGGCTGATATAGTCCCTACGCATGGAATAAACTCCCATAGATTTATTTCGTGGCTCACAGGTCGAGTCACAGGATCAATCATCGCATCACTGCAAAGCCAGTCCACAACATTTTCAGTAGCCATGAGTTTCAATAGCAAAAAGAGAGAAAAGAGGAAAAGCAAGAATTAGGGGGGAAAATAGGTAAATTAGGTTAAAAGTGACAAATGAATATCACTTTCACCTTTTATGAAGGTGAATGGGCCTATGGGCCAACTTAAGCCTTTTGGCCCAGTTTGGCCTAAAGGTCCATTAACTATGACTAGCTCTTATACTTAGAGAGTAACTCATCAATGATAAGCCACCTAAGTAGGGGCAACAAATTGCTGGCCACAAGTAAGTTGCCTCATTTTGTGTGCCACAACACAATTTTCAACTAATTCATACGAGTACACACAAACATACATAAACTCATCCAAACACGTGTGAATTCACCTCCACACAAAGACACGCAAACTTATGCAAATTCATGAGTTTTTCTGCAAAATCATATGTCACATGCGCACGATTTTTTAGGCCTAGTCATGGAATTTCTAACACTAAACACTAGCCAAAGAGCCTCCTTCCTTGTGTTGCCAAAATTGCTTTTTGCAGGTACCTCCCAAAGTGGAGCAATTCATATTATAACTCCCATAAGGCAGGAGAACCTTTAGTCCCTTACGGCAGGAAAACTGTAAGCCCCCTGAGGTAGGAAAACCATAAGTCTCTTGAGGTAGGAATACCATAAGTCCCCTGAGGCAAGAAAACCCAAAGCCCTTCAAAGAAGGAACTGTCCAAATGACAACCTCCCCAAGTGGAGCATTTTACAATCAAGTCATCCCATGTGGCACCCCTAAAGCCATCTCAGGTGGTGCACCCAAGCCGTCCCAGGTGGTGCATCCAAGTCGTCCAAAGTGGC
This sequence comes from Jatropha podagrica, assembly GCA_947857235.1. Classification (NCBI taxonomy): domain Eukaryota; kingdom Viridiplantae; phylum Streptophyta; class Magnoliopsida; order Malpighiales; family Euphorbiaceae; genus Jatropha; species Jatropha podagrica. The sequence continues at coordinate 9,369 of CANUEP010086343.1, forward strand.
ACATCCAAAGTCATCCCAAGTGAGAAACCCAAGCCGTCTCAAGTGGAGCACCCAATGTCATTCCAAGTGGCGCACCCAAGCCCTTCAAAGAAGGCACTCATCCATTGAATTCATCCTAATGGAGTGCCCTAAAGTTGTCCCAAGTAGCGCATCTCCTCCTCCCTTCATCGTCCAAAGGAAAACCTCCTACAGTGGAGCATTTCAAAACCAAGTCATCCCATGTGGTGCACCCAGGCCCTTCAAAGAAGGCACTCAAATGTTGAAGTCGTGCCAAGTGGCGCATCTCCTCTGCCATTCACCATCCAAAGAACAATCCTCCATAATGGAGCATTTTAGAACCAAGCTATCCCAAGTGACACACTTAAACATGTAAGGTCTTGACTCCAACCACCAAAGGAATTGTCCGCTTTAGATTAAGCTAGTTCTATCCCATACTAGATCGGCAAGACCCGTACGATTTTGTCCTGCAGGTGAAATGGAAATTTCCTAGGAGGTCACCCATCCTAGGATTTTTGTCAAGCGAGCACACTTAACCCTGGAGTTCTTCCAACTCTCCAGCCATTCCACGAAAAGGAGCCTCTAATGATTAGTTACCCCCTTTTCGATATATGATTTGATTCATTCCTGTGTTCCATATTCCACTACCCTAACTAGCTTGCCATCCTAGAAGCTCGCCAGGAGCCCTGCTTGACCCGCTCTCTTAGGGTCGCTTTTTCGGGTCAGGATGTCACAAAACCCTTCAAAGAAGGCATTCATCGGTTAAAGCCATCCCAAGTGGCGCACCCCAAAGTCTTCTCAAGTGGCGCATCTCGATTTACTAAATAAAGAGAATCATTTTCCAATCATTAACAAATGAGTTAAATAAAGAAGATCGATTCACTAAATAAAATCAACCATACCCGTTCGACTCGATTCTTTCCAAATTCCTTTTTAGAAAATCAAGTGTATCCTCAAATCCCAATTCTCTTGTTATAAGAAAATCAAATACTTGACGATTTAAGCAAAGCATATTTATCAACTCTTAGCAACATATTTAATATCATAAATAAAAGGTGAAGGACCAATTAAAGAGGCAAAACCAACCTAGTTTCATGCATACCTAGGTTCGGTGAATTAAGTGGAAATAGGAAAGGGGAGCATTTCTTTTAAGTCTAAACATTCTGAAAACCTTCACAAAGTCCTAATAACACATTTATGTACTCAACATCATTTTAATATAATTCTTATTAAATAAAAACAGGAAAAACTCAACCTCACCACCTATATGCAAGAGTTCATTTAAACACAGGATGTAACGCCTTGACTCTAACCACCAGAGGAATTGTTCGCTTTGGATCAAGCCGACTCCCCCATATAAGATCGGCAAGACCCGCACGATTTTGTCCTGCAGGTGAAAAGGGAACTTCTTAGGAGGTCACCCATCCTAAAATTTTTATCAAACGAGCACATTTAACCCTAGAGTTCTTCCAACTCTCCAGCCATTCCACTAAAAAGCGTCTGTCCGTTTTGGATCAAGCCGGCTCCCCTATACAAGATCGGCAAGACCTACAAGGTTTTGTCCTACAGGTGAAATGGGAACTTCCCAAAAGGTCACCCATCCTGGGATTTCTGTCAAACGAGCACGTTTAACCCTAGAGTTCTTCCAACTCTCCAGCCATTCCACCAAAAAGCGCATCTGATGATTAGTTAACCCCTTTTCGATATATGATTTGATTCATTCCTGTGTCCCGCATTTCACTATCCTAGCTAGCCTGCTATCCTAGAAACTCTCCAAGAGCCCCTTGCTCTACCCGCCCTCTTAGGATCGCTTTGCTGGGTCGACATGTCACACAAGACACATCAATTAAACTAATTTATATTCAACTCGGGAAAGTCCAACATAAAACCTAGAATTTCATTTGTAGAAAAATTGAAAATGGAGATGAAATTACAGAGCACTATCCTCATTATTAAACTTAAAAAGCCTTAAAAACCACTAATAAAGCCTTAACTTCCTTTGTCTTGCTTAGAAAGCTCTCCCTCTTTTAATCAAAGAGAAAAATCAAGCAAATGTATGGAGATGCTAGAATCAAAATCCCCAACAACCATCAAAATCTAACCATAAATCAAAAGTTCTAACTTGCTTAATGTTGAAATCAATGGATAGGTATGGGTACGCCTATGACTAGCCTTTTTAACCCGGCCCATTAATATAATACGTGATAATAATTAATATGTCTAATTATTATTTTGAGTATTTAAATAATTTTAAATATCCTTGACGTGGTGGAAGTTATCAGTTCGAGCCTGATTATCCCTAAACCCAATGTGCAGTTTCATAATGTTCCTCACCAACGATCTGAGGTTGGAGCATAGTTGATGTTGAATCTAAAGGATCTACTGTTGGATAGATACCTTTAGCAGCTAATCCTCTTGATAGTACAGTAGTCGCATCTAAATGTGCAAATGTCGTGGCAGGAGTAGGGTTAGTCAAATCGTCCGCAGGTACATAAACTACTTGAATAGAAGTTATGAACCCCTATATAGATATCATCATCTACACCCAGAAAGCCGTATGCTTTGGAAGAAGCTTGTACAGTTTGGGAAGAGGTTTTGATTAATCAAAAAGAAGAATCTACTTCAAACATGATAAAAAAAAGTAAAAGATCTTGAGAAGAAAATAATCCTATTTGACCACTATACATTGCTAACATCAGAAAATGGAATAATCGGGAATCCCGATTAATTGGTAAATATCCTATTTGGTTATATTTTTAGATAGTTTGTTTTTTTGTTGGATTCCTACAACCTAAAGTAATCCAACTAAATTTAAGAGAAAAGGGGAACACATTCTCCTTTACGGAGACGTATAAGCAGTAACAAAAAAATAATACTCTCTAGATAAACTTGACTTCTCTCTCATTCATATCGCTAGAAGAGATAGTAGGAATTTTAGATTATGGACAACAAAAGCAATTTGTTTGATCATTATTGCTCTTAGGGTCAGCAAATTGGCAACATAAGGTTAGGTTGTTCATCTGCTGCACCGTAAGAGGTAGGTATTTGACCCATCCACTTTACATATTATGTATGGATATATGATCACTTATTTTTCTAATATTGATATTAGAGCCTTAATGCCTTTATGTTCTAGTTTGCACATATATTTGAAAGTTTGGATTGATCTGGGGTATGTTTAAGTGTAAAAATGTTTAGATTAATTGTATAGATTTTTTTTAGTGCATATTCTATATTAAAAAAGAATTTTAGATCCTTTCCATTTTTATTTCATTTATTTTGTTTATCTTTAATTTAAATGTGTTTAAATTAATTGATAAATAAAAAAGAGGCATGGACATTAATTGAGGTGCTGCATTACTGCGTCATGAGATCTACCTTGTATTGGATCTGTTTTTTTTTTTTTTTTTTTTTTACCCTCTTCAATATATGATTTATTTAAAAAGAAAAAAGGAGGCTTGATTTTTTTTTTTTTTTTTTTAGTTTGCTGGTACACGACAAACGACCATAAAGTCATTGTTTTTGGATATCACCAACTTAAAAAGTCACGTTGTTCCTTCCTTTTCTTTTTTTTTTTTTTTTTTTTTTTTTTTTTGGGTTTATTTTTTTTTTTTGGAATTAAAATAATTAATGCAACCATTTCTTTTACATGCCAATTTCCCTCACTTTTACATTTTTTAATTTTCCCCCCTTTTTTTTTTTTTTTTATTTTATTCAAAAAAAAAAAAAAAAAACCCAAAAAAAAAAAAAAAAAAAACAAAAAAAAAAAAAAAAAAAAAAAAAAAAAACTTTAACCATCCAAAAAAAAAAAAAAAAAAAAACATTGAAGCTCTGCTCTAAACCCTTGAACCCAGGAAAAACAGTGCGT